>JAJOOR010010526.1:0-39467 GCA_036250505.1 Solanum acaule | reverse complement strand
ATGAAGTAATACATAATCAACATCAATATAAGCAATTGACATATTCCCTTCATAGCCTTCAAGGCTTCATTCAAAGACTCAACCCTAATTTCATAGAAATTATACATAACCTAGGGTAGAATCATCATACAAACATAGATTACATAACATCATATTCGATTCATAGCCTTCAATCAATATCCAACACAAACTAGGGTTAGAATTAGGAAAAGAAGGAGAAACATGGGTCTCATGGGGAATTCTTCAAGAAACCACAAATACAACATAAATTCATTCATAATTGTTCATATAAAATCAATCAAATTCAGTTTATAACATAAATTTCACTTTAGAAAGAAGACCCACGTTTTTGGATTGAAAACCTAGAAATTGGAGATTTTGAAATTCATCTTGAAGGGACCTCTTGGGGAAAAGAATCCCAAGAGTGATAAGCAACCATACCTTAGTTGATTCCTTGAGAATCAATGAAGAAACTCCAAGCAATTTGGGAAAGAACCTTGAAACCCTAGCTCCAATGTATTCTTCTTCTTTTAAGGTTTGTAGAGAGAGAGTTTAGAGAGAAGTGGGAAAGTTTTGAATTCTATTGGGTGTTGTGTATAATGACCAAAACTTTTGAATTTAGACTTAAAAACCAATATATAATTAAGCTCTAAAATACCCAAAACACCCCTTCTTAAATAGGACTTAAAAGGAAAAGTCCCAAAACTACTCATTTAAATGGTCCCCATCAGGGACCATGGCCAACTTTCAAGGGTTGTGAAAGTGCACCACAGGCCGTGGTGTTGGAGGCAGTAGCTCCCCTTTCGTGCACAAGCCAGCACTTGGCCAAGGCAAGACCACGGAGCCTCCCACGATCCGTGGTCATGACCACGGTCCGTGGTGATGGCCTTGGTCATGACTTGGCCTTGTGGAGGCAAGGCCTTATCAACAACCGGGGATGTATCCACTGGGGCTGCCTTCTTCTTCTCGGCCTCATCTTTCAAGTACTCCACCTCAATGCATCGGATGTCAGTACAGTTGGTGGGAGTAACTTCTACATCCTTTTTCTCATGCCGAGGCACCTGATCCCGTCTACATAGCTAAATGATCAGCACCAGAAAGGGAGGGAAGTTTGGCGGTGTTTGGCCCTCATGGCCATCTCCTGCTCAACGATCATACCTAAATTTATGTGCTCTCGTGCACTGATCGAACCAAGAAAAACTGCCTTTGTGTGGCGTAGCATGGACTAATTCTGGTATGGCATGATAGGGCTACTAATAAAGCCAAACCAGTACCTCGCTGCTACATGGAGGTTCTTTTTCTCTATCCGAGCTCCTGCCTCCAACCACCTCAGAGTACCATCACATATGAGAGAGTCTAGCCAGCTTTTCATGTTCTCTAAGGACTTAGTGTTGATTCTGTACTGGTAGGCATCTGCAATGTTGTCGGTGCACTCTAGTACAACATTTACGTTAGTACTATCACACATCACTTTCTTGCCCCTGACAACCACATAATCAATCGGCTTAAATTTAGCAGCCATCTTCTACCTTTGTGGCACTAGGGATCAATAAGCAGTATAGAATTCCCAGATCTAATTTGGAATATAGGAACCCCAGGGTTTTGTGATGATCTCGAACTTACGGGCCTTTATGATGCATCAAATTTCAGAGTATTTGTCTATCACCCCATCACTGGAGAGCCTCTTTTCTTCATTAATGGTCCTCAATCCCTCAGTCTTGTGTCTGTTCATAGACCGAGGAGGAGGACCCTGTACCGGTGGTGCTAGGACTATAGAATGTGCTAGAGTAGGAGGAGTAGTGGTGGCCTGCGGAGTCTTGATCCTAGATTGATCATTCATCCTCTTGGATTGCAGCTCTGCCCTCTGGGCTGCTAGTAACTCATCTTCCTCAGGCTCAGAAGTGGTTGCCCGAGGATCCTGGTGCTCACCCTCACTCTCAAAAGTGGTGATGGGGGTGGCGTAGATCCCGCCACTATCAGAGTTGACCTCCGATGATTCAGGTGCAGGTGCCTTGCCCTTTCTTTTTCCCTTCCCACCTATTGTGGGAAGTTTGATAGCCTTAGCCTTGGATGCAACTACATCTTCGTTGATTTTTATTCCCTTAGCCCTCTTGCTGGGTGGCATGTCTCTGCCAATAACTTTTGGTCTAGCCATATCTGCAAACAAATCATAGAAAGTTAGGAATCGATAAAAACAAAGTAGCAGAAAAATAGTTGCAGATAGACTCACCGATCCGATCGGCGAGGTGCCAATTTGCTTTGGCGAGCTAAATCGGCCTCACCTAAAGGATTGACTCAAAAATTCTTAGAAAAATTGGCATGTAGGCGATGGGAGGGGTCTTTCGGTGAATCACCGACATCATTCAGCGAGCAAAGACTAGCCCGCCAAAAGTTACAGTGTATTTTAGGGGTTAGGGGGTGCAGAAAGGGCGATTAAAGAAGACCTTCGGTGAGTCGTCGAGTGCACTTGGTGAACTCAGGCATCTCGCCAAAAGTAAAAGAACCAAAACTCAAGATTTGCATTAAATTAAAGGCGATCAAAGGGAATTCGGCGAACCACTAAGTGGTTCGGCGAGCTCAACCCAGCTCGCCAAACTGCCCAATGTGCTTACTTTCTACCCCGACTTCCAAAATCAATCCTGCAGCCCCCTAAAACAAAATCAAACCACACACTAGTACAATTAGACTTAGGCCCATTCTACCATGACCTCGGGATACTCAGACTTCTCCTGGTTTGGCCAAATTTAACCATTTGACGACTTTAGCCTTTAAGAATGACGTCAACCACTTCATCATCGGGAAAAATACATCATTTGACACAAATGCGGGTTACTTAGACTTCACCTAACTAGACCCACAAAAATTTAGCACAACCCAACAATTTAGACCAATTTGAAGCACGACATTTTAGTAAATCAACAATATAAAGAATTTAGGCAAGATATTCGAATTAAAATAGGCACACAAGCACAAAAATAATGAAATCAGAGTGGCCCATCACACATCACTAAGATAAGAACAATTGCAAATGAGTAAAATCACTAAATACGAGTTTGGGGTTCGGAAAACTAACTTTTTATGCCGAATACGAGATTTGAAAAGCTAGGCGGCAAAGAATCCAACTCCGAACAAACAATCAATGACTAAGAGGTAGTAAAAACACAAAATACGGGAAAATATAGTACGGATGTGATTTTGGAAAGTTAAAAAGTGAAGGAATGTGAAAGAGTTTGAAAGTTTAAACCTTTGTCTTTTAAACCCGTCCAATTCTCGCCCTTTCGGCGACATTAGTCTTGCTCGCTGACCCACTGGGTTACACGCCAAGTGGGCACTTACATTGCCGAGTTTTACAGGATCTCCAGTTAATTTGGGGGTCCAAACGACAAACAAAGTCGCGATCACCAACCCGTTCGGTGACACGACGATTTTCTTTTGTGGCCGCCGAGTTTTATAGACTCCAATTTCAAAATTCCTTGAGTCCAACGGTGGTCCAGGTCTGGCTCGCCGACCTCTTCGGTGAGTTGCTGACTCGACAATTTGCTCACCAATCTCCACTTTTCAAACACATTCCAAACTTTAACCTGCACAATCAACACAGTATTATTTCAAAAACAAAAAGAAACCAATAAAAACTTGGGTTGCCTCCCAAGAAACACCAAAGTTAATATTGTGCCACGATGCAACTCCTCGCTCAAACTTCATTCTTGGGGTTTGCCATAGTGTCACTAAGCAATCCACCTTATTGTCTCGGGTTTAAATGAGATGAATTATGACCCATTTGGGTCTCCAACTTTTTGATAGAGATAGAATGGGAGGTAACCGTCCACCTAAGGGTCGACACATCTTCCTTCATCTCATTCAAAATTTTGTCAGATCCCTTAACCTTGTTGAGAATACGAGACAACATATCCTCAGACTGACCACCTTTAGAATCCTTTTGCTTTTGATGCTCGTGGGGAGGAATGTACTTGTCCTTCTCCCCATCCCTTTCCTTCCAAGTGGGATTACGATCCCTCCACTCTCTATAACGATCTCTCCAACCTTCATCCATGTTCCAACCTTGGTTACCACCCTGCCTCGGGTAGTTTGCATGATAACAACCTCTTTGGTTGACTAGGAATTTCACCTCTTTGTTGTACAATGCTTCAAACATGGCCTCATCGGGAATAACATACCCAACACCCACAACATTGATACTTTGAGCACCAGCTTCCATGACATTTTTGGAAAAAAATTCAAGTTGTGTCATGATCTTTTTCATGTTTTGATCCCTCTCTTGGTCTTTCTCAAGCTTCTATTTGGTTAATTTAAACATGAGAGGGGAGACCTGATCTTTGTGGGTGTACCAAGCCTGATTAATTGTGGTCATACCATCCAAAAGTTGGGCTGCTATAACATTAGGTTGTTGCATGAAATCTCTCAGAGAAAGTTGGTCAGCTACACCCTTGTTCAATGAATCAAGGCTTTGGTAAAAATACTGCAGCAAAATGTTGTCGGGCAAACCATGAGTTGGGCATTGCAGCACCAACTTCTTGAATCGTAGCCAAGTCTTATGAATTGGCTCACCCTCCAAATGCTTGAAGCTTTGGATGCTGTCCCGAAGATTCATCATCTTCGAATAAGGGAAAAATTGTACTTGAAATGCGGTGACAAGCTCTTCCCACGAAGTGATTGAGTCTCGTGGCAATTCAACCAGCCACTTATATGCTTTAACCATTAAAAAAATGGGAACAACCTCAATCGGACCGTCTCTTATGATATGTTCTTGAAGGAGAACGACCCGCAAACATCAATAAAGTTTCTAATATGCACATGGGGATTCTCATGAGCCAGCCCACATAACAACCCTTTCAATTGCAAGAGCTGCAACATAGTACTTGTAATATGGAACACAGTGTTCCCTTCAACTGGAGGCAAGCAAATGGCACCAATTCCACCCATTAGATGAGGGTCATTAACATTACGCTCGTTGACATCGTTGAGGTTACTGATGTCATCTTGGTGGCCCACTTGGCTACCATTGCTTCCATTCACACTCATTTATTCTACTTAAAACAGCAACACACAAAACAAAAATAAAAGTAAGTAGATTCAACTATGACTAAAAAGAATAAAATTCAATGTAACCAAAGAATATTAACCAACACCACTCTCCGGCAGCAGCGCGCCATTTTGATTAATAATGTTTCAAAGACACTTCATCCAATTCTAAGTGTCAACGATCGTTAGTCAGTATATAACCCAACTAAATGAGTCTTAGGAATAGACATTATCGAATAAAAACATAATTCAAACCGGGGGTGACACGAATGTCAAATACAGGGGGTTTTGGTTTTAATTATCAATTACAGCAGAAGAAAATAATATGAAATAACAATAATGAGATAGGTTCTTGGGATATGATTCGATTATAAGCTGATGTAGACAAATGGGTAATTGCAACTATTAGGTAATAACTTCATATTAGTGAATAAGCTAGACTATAGAGGAGGTAAACTTTCTCTGGAATAAAATATTTCTCTCTCTAGAACTTGAAAAAGAAGAAAGGCTTCAAGCTTCATCCATGGATTACTTCCATTCATGGAGTTCCCAAATTCCTCTATTTAAAAAGTAAGAATTTTCCAATTGAGTTAAGGTTTTCTTCAATTATAATGGTTTCTCTTAATTTTTGATTTAAATGATTGAATTATGATCTCTTATGCATGCATTGATAAAATATTATTATTTTATGATGATTTCCCCATGAACCCATGTTTTCAAGTTATAAATCATATGATGTGAGATTTTAATTTGGAAGGAAGAGTTTGATGAAATTAAGAATGCATTGATAATATTGACATGAATTTATGATGAAATCCATATCTGACCTATGTTTTCAAAAAGATGATGATTGAAAGTGGGTTTTCGACCTTGAAAGGGCAAATTATAGGATTATGTATGTCTTTCTGAAATCTATGCAAATGTTTCAAGGATTCTTTGAGAGTGAGGTATCAATGTCGATTACTAAGTGTTATTGGAAGGATTTTTCTCATAAACACATACAAGCATGAAGTGAAAGGTTTTCTTACATAACATGGATTCTAAGGTTGAAGGGTTTTCTCACTTAATTGAATCAAAGATTAAGAGCTATCCTAATGAAACTTAGCTTGGATTGGTTGAATTATATCTTTCCATGGATGATGACTTAGCTTGGATTGGCAAGATGACGTACCTTTTCATGGATAACAAGAACAAGAAGAATTGTTTATTCTGTGGGATTTATGCCTAGCACCGAGAGGAAATTGAGATTGAAGCCCTCACGTCCGTAGAGGTCAGGTTTGTAGAAGCAATCTAATATCCCTTACCTATGTTCCCCCATAGGATGATGGTCTAGATATACATTAGATAGTGGATCCATATTATCTCAGATTAATGGTTCTACCTTGGCAAGTAGGACAACCCTTTTCGGTATGGGAGACATTTGGATATCATGTTATAGCTCACATAGTCTCTATGTCGGTTAAGGCTAATTCCCACATTAATAATGAACTAAGTGTACTTCAAGAAGTATCTCACATGTGTTAAAAGGTTTTAAAGATGATGTTACCTTGTATTGACAATGGTTTTATGACTTATGTTTTCTAACTGTTTTATATCATGTTTAAGCTTTGTCGATTGCTTATCATGAAATGCAATGTCTCTTTTAAGCATGATTTTAATGTTTTACGCATGGCTATCACACTTGATACATTATTTTGTACTAACGCATACTGTTGCCTACATTTTCCCCAAATGTAGGGCCCGACAGTAAAATTTCTAAGTTTCATGGTTAGTGGTTGATTTCGAGATTCCAAAGCATTGGTGAGTCTGCATGATTTGAGGACGGATGTTCATTGTTTCACTTTCTTTCATATATTTCATATTTGGACATGATGTATGGGCTAGGCCCAACTTCATTCTATTGTACTAGATGGCTATATGAAGACAAGTGTTTTGGACTTCCGCCTTTCTTCATAAACCTATTGGACTTAAAAAAGGTTGTTCAACTCTTATTGTCCCTTTCTAGTTCTTGAGATTGGGGGTTATATGATGAAGTATGATTATATTCCTTAAGATTGAACCATATAGATGAGATTTGCTTAAGAGTAAAGCACATAAGCATGAATTGATTGAGATCAAGTATATATGATAAATTATGACTTGTAGACATTAACATTAGAATTGTCTTGAGACTAAGGCATGTATTATCAATGATGATTAGTAGGGCTTTTAGGCTAAAGCCAAAATGATGAGCTATGATTAGTAGGGCTTTGAGAGTAAAGCTAATGTGATGAAGTATGATGATTAGGGCTTTGAAAGTAAAGCTTATATGATGAATGTTGAATTGTAGATAGGGTTGTTGTGGAAGGATATACCCACAAAAAGCTTATATGATGATGTATTTCTCCTAATCCTTACGTGATGGTCTAAAAAATATGACTACTACAAGGGCTAATGCTAGAAGGAATAAATAAGACAATATGGAGCAAGAAGTTTCTCTCCGAGGTCCTTCTCAAGCTCCGATTGACCCTATAGGTGAGAATGTGACAAATGTGAAGCTTAGGATGGCTTTTCAAGTGATGGTTCATGCTGTGACCACCCAAGACAATAAATAGGTGGTAGCCCCCATGAACCAAAATATGTGTACGGCGGCATCAAGAGTAAAGGATTTTATGTGGATGAACACTCTTAAATTGTATGGCTCCAAACTTGAGTAAGATCCTCAAGAGTTTATAGATGATGTCTATATGGTACTTGCTATTATGGGAGTGACTCTGGTAGAGAAGGCAGAATTGGCCGCTTATCAATTGAAAGGTGTTGCTCAAGTGTGGTAGAATCAATGAAAAGAACTACGCCGGTAGGAGCGGGTCCCTTAGAGTGGGAAGTTTTTAAATTGGCATTTCTTTATAGATTCTTTCCCCTTGAGATTAGGGGACCAAAGGTGCATGAGTTCCTTAATCCTTGTCAAGGAAGTATGAGTGTGAAAAAGTATGCTCTAAAGTTCACCCAATTGTAAAAATATGTTTCATTCCTATTGTCCGACCCTAGATCGGGATTGAGTAAGTTTATATCGGGTGTGTTCGATATAATGGTGAAAGAATTTCGTACGGCTATGCCATTTAATGACTTGGATATTGCTCGTCTAATGACTCATGCACAACAAATTGAAGAGGAGAAACTAAAAGGGAGATCTAGGGAGAAAAAGAGGTCTAGAATATATGATGATAATTCCTCTTATGCAAGGTATGATAGACATGGTCATCCTAGGAATCGACAAAGGTTTTTCGGGAAAAGTTCCTCCAAGGCTCCTAAGTATAGTGAAGATAGGGTGTCTAACCCTAAACCGCAAGGAATTAGTAGTGAATCCCTATGGCCTACTTGTGGTAGGTGTGGAAAGAGACATGAGCGTATGTGTTTAGCCGGCATAGAGGGTTGCTTTAGTTGTGGTGCAGGTTGCCACTAAATGAGGGATTTTCCAATGGCAAAGACAAAGAGAAGGGAGGGTAAGCAAGCTCCTCCTAGTGGTTCGGGTGCGGATGCTCCAAAGCAAAAAATGTTCTATGCTTTCAAAGCTAGAGGTGAAGAAGAGTGTCCTTCGAAAGTGACTACCGGTATGTGTTTTATGCTTTACTAGATTCCGGTGTAGCTTGGTCTTTTGTTGCTTGATAGACTTGATATGCTAGGCATTTATTTTATCCTTGGTAGGTATTGGTCGTACTCTTGGTATTCTTCTGTTGATTGTAGAACCCGAGGTGGTCATTATGAATTTTAGGGATGTTGTTTGGTTTGATTAATGCCCCAATGTCAAGAAAAGATTTCAGGAATAGGGTGTTTATGTAATACGTTTATGTGTTTATAAGTTCGTAGACTCCTCTAAAAAAGTAGTAGTATAATTGCACCATGATTTAGAATCGTCTTGTAGGATGGATGTGTGATGTCTTGATCCGACCTTAGTTTAATTGATGGAAATGGTTCTTAGAAATTCTGTTAAGGCTTGCTCCCAAGGGACAGAAGATGTGCTTAGATAGCAAGGTCGTTGAGTGTTCCTAATGTTTATGATTTAGGTTACTTAAATTTCTCACCTTTGAAGGGTGAAATGAATTTGGAATGTTTAGTCCCCATTTTGTAGGCCCATATGAGTTTTTGAGACGTGTTGGTAAGGTTGCTGAACAGCTAAAGTTGCCTAATGAGTTGGAATCGGTATATTCGGTTTTCCAAGTCTTTATGTTAAAGATGTGTGTTGGAGATCTGACATTCATAGATCCCTTAGAAGGGTTGGGAGTTAATGAGAATATCTCTTATGAAGAAGTAGTGGTTGAGATTTTTTACAGGCAAGTTAAGGAATTAAGGAGTGAGGAAGTTGCTTCCATGAAAGTGTTAGGAAGGAGTCATTTCATTGAGGGTGCTACTTGGGAGGCCGAGGCGAATAAGATGTCCCGATATCCTTACCTTTTCCTTCTACTCCTCCTTTAGCTGGAGATGAAGAGTTCCTCATGGTTTCTTCCTTGTGTGAAGTCATGTGTGTTTTAGATGTTCCCATGATTTCCTTATGTTATGCATGTTTATGAAAACATGTGTTTTGAAAGAAAATGAGTTTATATGATAGATTTCCTCATGTTGTAGTGCCGTAAGTATGAGTGGCCTATAGACTTCATGAGATGGGTTGTTAGACATGTCTTAGCTCGGAGTTGAGAGTTCCTCCTTGAATGTATGCTATGAGTATAGATTACATATAGGTTCCATGAGATCGTGTTGAGCATGTTTTTAGCTCAGAGATGGTAGTTCTCCTTGGACATGATTAGTTATGAGATTTCATGCATAATGGGTTGTTAGATGTAGTTGCTACTTCCATATGATGCATTGAGTATGTTTAGCTAGGAGTGGGTATTTCCTCCTTGGTTTTGTGCATTTAGACGTGTTTCATGCATGATGGGCTGCTAGTCAAGAGTCATTTCCTTTAAGAGGTGTCTAGAACGTCATTCGAGTACGAATGTCCCCAAGGGGGAGATATTATAACACCGCGTAGTCTAGTAGGCCAACTAGGGCTAAGTGAGAGGGAAACAAGCCAGGACAAGGGCAAGGGCAAGGGCCAAGGGAAGGGTCAAGGCTGCCCAAGCTTTCCAAGGAACAACCCTCCACCACAGAGGCCTAGACGGTTCGTGGTTGCCACCCGACTTGTGGTGCCACCCATGGTGGTTAGGCAGTAGTTCCTACTCCACGGCCAGTGGTGGTGACCATGGCTCGTGGTGATGACTTCAACTCTTAGGGGCCAAGGAAGGGTGTCCTAGCCACTGGTCCAAGACCAATAGCAGGACCACGAGTATTGGTTTGGACCATGGCTCATGGTGCCTCTCGTGAAGGTTGGCAAGTAGGCTGCCAAGTGGGGGTTATTTTGGAACTTTCCGGTTTTAGTTAAATTAAAGTGGGGTCGTTTTGCCTAATCCTAGTTTACCTATATACGTTATTTTTACCCTTTAAACTCACTATTTAAGACATTATTTCCAAAACCCCAAAAGAATCCCAAAGTTCATCCTCTCAAATATTTCTCTCTCTAGAACTTAAAGAAGAAGAAAGAGTTGGAGCTAGGGTCAAGATCAAGTCTCCATTCCTCAATCAATTGTGGGTTTGTAATCAAGGTATGACGGCTTTTCATCCATGGAGCCCTTATGATTTCTCTAATTTCGAAGAAGAATTCCCCAATTCTAGTTAGGGTTTCTTCTAATGTTATGGGTGTTGATATAAATGAGTGGATTATGCTTGTTTATGATTAAATTGACAGAATTACATGTTTTTAAGACGAATTTACAGCTACTCATGCCTAACCCATGTCTAGAAAGATGAAATTGATGTAATTGGATTTTATGTCATGAAAGAGTAAATTGAGGATTTTGAGATAATCTTCTAGAATTTATGAAATACATTGTAGATTGATTGAGCGATAAGTATATATTGAGATTAATGTATGCATGATGAATCATGATTAGTAGTGCTTGAGATTGGGGGCTATAAGATGAGGTATGATTCTATTGCTTAAGATTGAAGCATACAGATGAGAATTGCTTAAGAGTAAAGCATATAAGTGTGATTTGATTGAGATCAAGTATATATATGATGAATTATGACTTGTAGGCTTTAGGATTAGAATTTTCTTGAGACTAAGGCATGTATTATGAATGATCATTAGTAGAGATTTTAGGCTAAAGCCAATATGATGAGCAATGATTAGTAGGGCTTTCAGAGTATAGCTAATGCAATGAAGTATGATGATTAGGGTTTTGAGAGTAAAGCTTATATGATGAATGTTGAATTATAGATCGGGTATAGGGTTGTTGTTGAAGGATCTACACACATGATCTATATTATGAATGAATGAAATTATGATAAAATCCCTATCTAGTGTTTGAATTCTACATGTGGTGATTGAAGTAGGTTTTGAACCTTGAAATAGCAGAGTATGAGATTATGCATGTTTTTATGAAATCTATGTAAATGCATTAAGGACACTTTGAGAGTAGAGTGTCAATGATTATGAAAGTGATGTTGTGTTTATTGAAAATATATTCTCATGAACACACATGAACATTAATGTGAACGGTTTTCTAACATAGTGTCATGACCCGAGCCTATGCCTTGGAAGCGACACGGCATACTCGACCCCGAATGGGGTCTTATACAAGCCTCATAGTTCATTTCATTGCATCGATAATATAATTGTACGGAATTAAAACTTTTTATTTAAAACCATAAGATTCAAAACATACTAAACATTTAAAACATTGCAGCGGAAGTCTACTTGTGTCACATGGCCATCTTACTACAAACTTAGAAACCAACATAAGTAGGTCACAACCCTTTTTACATTGGAAAATTCTAGAAAGGGTCTAATACAAAGAAGTAGAACAAAACATAAAGTTGCTAAAATGTGTCCCCAAATGATGAGGACATACCACTCTAACTTGGGAGTCTCAATCCAAGTGTTCACTAGAACTAGCAAGTCACTTGCTGGAATCTACACTTGTAGACATGGAGAGGAAAATATGGAGTTAGTACAAAAAAATGTACTAAGTATGATGACCATGCAAAAACATGCTAAAATAGACATTTTGGGTTTGGAAACAATGCATGATACCAATTTCAAGATATTTCATGAACATAAGAATAAGACGCATCAAACACAAGTATTACCAACAACCAAGTCATTATCATCACATTTACACCAAAGGTGAACTTACCATTCTCCTCATCTTCCTTTAATGTCAAGAGACAATATGAGAACACTTACATCAAGCGAGGCATCTCAATCATCTTAGGTTCCATATCTATAATAGCTCTAAGACACACTTAAGTAAGATATGAAGTGGAATCCCATATTACCTCTTCACACCTCACTTATGTGTTCCTCTAAGCCACCATAGATAACACACCTTACATTTCAACATATCATGCTAAACAACTCATATCGCTAACTCATGTGAAACTTACTTCATATCTTTTAGTCAACCACGACATACATCATATCATGGAAAACATGCATCATTTCATATAGACATGTGAGACATATATCAATTCATGTAGACATAAAGGCAACTTGTTTCATTTGTTCATTTAGAACACATTCCTTCATTAGGAAGTAGAGATACTCACTATAGCCATATTGAAGCCTACTTGTGCAAATGCATAAATAGCATGCCATACTACTACTCACACGTCATAGAACTTCTGAAGAAACCATAATGGGTACCTCGCATAATGGGAATAAGCATTTAACCGACATAGACTATGAGAGCTAAATCATAGAATCCGGTGTCATATAACCCCACACCGTAAGAAGTTGATCAACTTGCCTAAGGTTGATCAGTGATTAGCCTAATGGATCCACTAGCTATCCTATGTGGGCACATAGTTAAGGGACATAGAGCTTGCTACATGACACCCCATCTCAACTATCATGAGGGCATCCATCACAAGGGATTACTACTAGATACCCCGCCTCAACTATCGTGAGATCATCCATCCCACTCAATGACCTCTCGGTGCTTAGCCTTTATTCCCATAGAGTAGTTCATGTCATTTGTTCATTAAGGAAGATAGATTGTTACTAGATAACCCCGCCTCAACTAAGGTATGTGTATCCATCTCATTCCAACTTGCATAAGTCCTTTGGGGATAGAGATTGTTACTAGATAACCCTGCCTTACCTAACGTATGGGCATCCATCTCCAAGGATTTCTACTAGATACCCCACCTCAACTATCATATGGACATCCATCCTCTCCCAACATGAGGATTGCTTATAGATTCAAACATGAGAATTACCTTTCAAAAAAGAATCGCTTAATATGCTTCAGTGAAGAGTTGAAAATAACCTTTCAAATCAACACATCATAACATTCATGATCATATAACTTCATACATGCTTTCAAGAAAAGGAAACCTAAGTCTACCAATTCAAGAAATATAAAAAGGAAGAAAACCTTCCACAAGCAACCGTCTTCATTCATAAGTGCATAATTGAGAATGTCCTTTCATGTAACACCCTGTACATTTCAACATATATACGACTAAGTTGATGCTGAAGACAATATTTAAACTCGAGAAGTAAGGTGGTTATTAAGCTTAAATTTTAAAGGAGTGTAAAGTTTAAATTAAAAGATTAGAATTTGGAAAATGAGATAAAATAAGTGAGGTGCTTGCTTGACTAAATTAACCTAGCAGGTGACAAGTAGGTGCATCACCTACTTAGACTTTTTGACCAACTTAATAAGAGTAAGTAGCTGCATCACCTGCCATAGCTAAATAGATTTAATAAGAAGTAGCTGCATCACCTAGTTTGACATTTGAGCAGCTTAAAAGTGGCCAAGTAGGTGGATTACCTACTTGGCAATTTGTGGACAAAAATGAAGAAGATAGAGGCGGTGGAGTGCTAGCAATTATAGGGTCATATTTGGCTCATTTATGTCTTAATTCTTGCATAGAAAAAAATGAATTTATCTCCAATACTCTCTTTCCCTCAATCATTATCACATCCACCTCAAAAATACTATATGGGTTCTTGAAGAAGCCCTCCTAATTTCCAACCAAGGTAAGTAGAAACCTTATGGTTTAACTTGATTGTCCCATGAGATTTCATGTTTTTCATGTTTAAATATGGTGCAGACCTTTCCCTAAGTTGTCTACTCATCTTTTCTTTGTTATTAAGAGAGTTTCTCTTCTTATTTTGTTCAAGTGTGAAGGGTGATTAAAACTCTTGAAGGAGTACAAGTTAAGAGAACAATTTTCTATAATTTGAGGTAAGGTTACTGACCCATTTTGTCTCACTATGGATATCACATTGGGTGAGATTTCTCAACGTGTTTTCCTACAAATTCATGAAAAAAATGATCGGAAGTAGTGAGTCAAAGTTTTATTCATTATTTTAAAAAGGTTTGGGGCCGTCTATATGTGGTGAAGTTTGGAGAAGTACTAGGTGGATGGTTGGGTTTATTAGTGGTAAAAGGCATGGTTTTATTCCAATATATGGCAGTGAGAGTGTTGTTTGTAAGTATGAGGCCGTTGGCTGTTGAAACACCATTTATGAATTGTAGAGCTTTATGCCCGCTAGGTGTTCGACATAATGTCGTAGTGGTCCATACTTGACCTATTGACCCGATTGTGATGTAATCAATATATTTTCTAGATTATCATTTTGTATTATTGGCTAGACTTAAGAGAAAGTCATGTGAAATGTTTTAGGGAAGAAATGAAGATGCACCATTTGAATTGTGGGTTGTGTGGGCGTGCTGCCCCTTAGGTGTGTATTTACTGTTTTGGATGTTGTAAATCCCAGGTAGTGTCGGATGACCTCATGGGAGGGTCATAAATGGTGTAAACATGGTGATAAAGGAATTAGTGAAAAGAACACCCATTAGTAGAGGGGTTTTGAGCTTGCTGCCCGACTACAGTTTTGGTAAGTCGAAGTGTGGAACCTTGTTTATTAGGTCTATTACTTGCCATTAATGAAGAGTAACACCTCAAAGGAGAGGCTGATTCATGGTACCACATAGTATTGGTCAGGAGACAAGGTATGTAAGGCTATATGATCTCATATCTTTTGGCATGAAGTCCTATATTCTGTGTACCAACAAATTGAGATCTCTAAGTGATCCTCATGGTAAAAGATACAATGTGAGGGTGTACAATCTCCAATGTAGCTAATGGTCTTCCTTGTACATTCCAAGTTCTCAAAATTTGTTAGACTACTTCTATACGTGTTCTTTATCCAATATTGGTGTGTTTATTCTTCCAAGTACTAATTTACAAAGGTACTTTAAACATTAAGTTTCATGAGTTATCCACCAAGTCAAATGAAATTCATTGAGTCAATTAGATCCTAATTCTTCTTCTTAAGGGTGGCAGCTCAGGGGTGGTAATACCTAGCATGGGCCGATCCCAATCTATATAATTATGGGTGGCAGCTCAGGGGTTAAAATACCTAGCATGGGCCAATCCCAATCTATATTATTATGGGTGGCAGCCCAGGGGCTAAAAGCCTAGCATGGGTCGATCCCAATTTGTATATTTATGAGGACCACATCCCAGGGGTTAAAATGCCTAGCATGGGTCATCCTCTCCTACCACTGATCAGCTGGTCATTGTGTCACATGCTACAAAGTCTATAAAGAAAAGACGAGTAAACTTAAAGCCAAGAATGTAATGTACATGATTCCCCAAGTATAACCAAAGAATGTAATATACATGATTACTCAAGTATAAGCAAAGGTGAATGTAAGGTATGTGATTCCACAAGTATAATCAAAGGTTGTTTCTTATCCTTATCTATATAAAATAATTGTGAATTTGTACCTAATTTCAGTTGAGCTCTTACTTTACATATGGTTACTTTATGCCTCACATATTCAGTACATTCTTTTGTACTAACGTCTCTTCTGGGGGATGTTGTTTTCATGCCACAAGTACAGGTACTCAAGCTAATAAAATGTCTTAATATAAGCATAGGATACTCAACGACCTTTGGTGAGCTCCAAGTTACTTCAAGGCATTGCCGAGTCTCTAGTATATTTTTGAGATTATATATTAGTTAAGGGGTATGATGGGGTCCTGTCCCATTATAAGCTAAGTGTCTATCTTTTAGAGGCTTTGTAGACCAATGTCAAAGTGAAGCATGATTATGTCTTGTTTTCTAGTAATTAAGGCCTGAACGACCAATCAAGTATATCTATTATGGTATTTTATCAGGGTATTTTACTTATACTCATCAAATATTTATAACTTCATTTATTGCATGTATGATAAGCAAGAGTTATATGTTGGTTCTCTAGGGCCTTTAGGGCATCGGGTGCCTGTCCGTCTCAATGGGACTTGGGGTGTGACATTTCAATACTAGCACACTTGCATTCTAGGCATAGACCACACACACATTCTTCATATCATGTTCATACTTACACTTTTCATATCACATTCATGCATCTATTCTTCACAATTAGGGTAATAAGAAGACTTTTATCAATTTAATTACCATTATGTACATAGGAAGTAACCACCTCCACCATAAGTGGATCACACATCAATAGATCACATTTCTATATCAACATAAGCTAAATCATGAATTTGCCTTACAAGGCCATAATCAATATATCACCACATACCAACAATTCTTCATAATTAGGCATGCATAGTCATATTACTTCAATAAACTCATTCAATTTAAGCATCTCATAATCACATGCTTGAACAATCCACAAACCCACTTCTTACTTTAGGAAAACATGGGTTCTTTGAGAGGGTTTTTCATAAAACCACCATTCAACATCAATACAACCACATTACTGCATAATAAAGCCATTTAAAACAATAAAAGTTTGAACCCATGTTGAAGAGTGAAAGATCTAGGTTTTGAAGTTTTGTAAGCTTTGAAAAACACTTTGATAGGACTCTAGGGTGAGAGATAACCTTAGAAAAAGAGCCACCATACCTTAATCCGAAAAATCCACAAGAAATTTGAGAAGAAACGACCTTGAAATCGCCAAACCCTAGCCTCTATTGCTCCCTTCTTCTTCTTCTCTAATGGAGGGTTTCTAGTGAGAGAAAATTTGAGAGGAGATGGGTTTCTTTTAATTCTATATGGAGGGGCTTAAAATGAAAGGAATTAGGTCATAATAGGGTTATATAGTTTCTAGAAAAAGAATGGAATAGTGTAGGGTCAATTTTGGAAAAGATCTAAGGACCCTTAAAGTTTTGACTTAAAAGTTTTTCCCCTTTCTGTCTTAGTTCGCCTTTGGAACACTAGGGATCGCCAAGTGCACTAGGAGATTCGCCAAGAGCACTCTTGTCCGCCCTTTGTTCCAGTAGCTCACTTAATGGGACTGGTCATAGGGCGATTGGAGGGGAGAAGGGCGACACGCCAACTAGCTTGGCGAGCTGCCATTTAGCCTGCCCTTTGGTCCAGTAGCTAGGCCAAATAGACAGTCCAATAGGCGACCATAGGGCATAAGGGTGACTCGCTCAATCCCTTGAGCGATCAACAGCCCGTCTCCAAACATCCCCTCTAGGAACTAGGCCTCTATCACCCTATCATGCTAGCCTAGGTCCTTACTTGCACCCTAGACTTCATCCTCACCCCATTAAGGTCCTAAAACACTCAATACATCAACTCAAAGTCACACTAACACAACGTCAAGGCTATAGTTCATCCTATAATTTTCCGAGTCGTTATATTATCCCCCACTTAGGAACATTCTTCCTCGAATGACACTTTCAATAGTCAAAGAAGTAACGACTCAAAACTAGTAGCCCCACAAACATACAACACAATAATCCATGCACCAACTAAAGGAAACATCAACTTTATCTTAACATGTATTCATTGCATTCTACAAACTCATTTGGCACGCATACTTCATCATTTCTTACTTTAAATGGAGGAACTACCTTCTCCGATCATAAGCATGCTCATTATAACAACATGAAGCCAAGATATGCAATAACTCTCAAAAGCACACATAGGCATGATCATACATTCACTTCTTGAATTCACAACAAGCAACTCATACTAATTGCACAACAACACGAGGGAATAAAGATCAATTACTCATTTTTTTTATCAATCTATCATAATCTCACCAAGAGCATGAATAACATAAGGAAGACATGCAACACATAATCATGCATGAATCCAAAACATGAAATAAGTTACTAAGAACACTTAGTCTCAAACTTGAATAGGAATAGAAGAAAGTCATAAGGATACCGAAATTCTTCACAACCTCATAATCAACATACTATCCCCCACTTAAGGAAGAACTCATACTCATACTAGGCTAACATGAACACAACATAAGGACCTTATCATCATATTCTAAATCAAAGGAAACCATCACTTACCGATGTCTTCACCCTGATGACTTTCCTTACTCTCCTTAGCTTGAAGAACATAGAAACAATTTTTCTTGGGAGCATTAGGATCCGGGCCACTATAAGAAGCTTGCTTGGCCTCTCTCTCCTTATCCATGAGTGTAGGACAATCTCTTATCTTATATCCCTTCTTTCCAAACCCAAAGAAACCATTTGTACCGGCGAGACACTTACCCAAATGGTGTTTTCCATAATTAGCACATGTAGGTCTATTATAAGAAGAACCACTTCCAATTCCTCCTTGAGGTTTAGGGTTAGACACCCCACATTTCCTCACCATAGAGGAATCATAAGAGGAATTTTGGTTGGTTGACCTCTTTTTGAACTTAGGTTGACCTTCATCATCGGACCTAGACCTCTTCAATTCCCTATTCTTTTCTTGGAGTTTTTCATCCTCCATTTGCTTAGCATACACCATAAGATGAGATATATCCATGTTATCATGAAGCATAGCCGAACGACATTCTTTTCTCACCAAGCTAGACGCACCCGTCACGAACCTAGTCATGTCATCTCTAGGATCCACAACCATAGAAGGAGCATATTTAGACAACTCGGTGAACTTAAGAGAATAATCCTCAACACACATACCTCTTTGATGAAGGTTGCTAAACTCCTCTACCTTTACTTCCCTTTTCTCCCTAGGAAATAATCTATCAAGGAAAGGTCTCTTGAACACCTACCAACCTCTAGCACCCGCTTCTTCAGGCCTATTCCTTTTCCATTGGTATACCACACTTGTGCCACACCCTTCAATTGATAAGCGACCAACTCTGCTTTCTCCCTAGTAGTCAACCCCATAGCATCTAAAATCTTATAAAACTCATCTAAGAACTCTTGAGGGTCTTCACCCACTTGAGAGCCAACGAACTTAGGAGGATTCATTCTAGTGAAATCTCTTAGCCTCGAAGCCATAGTGCTCTCATTAGGGTTCTCATGAGCTCTAGCATCCCTAGTCACTTGAGTCGTCAAAGCATGAGTCAATGTTTGGAGAGCCGTCCTTATCTCCACATTAGTCATAGCCTCTTCATCAATAGGAACTTGAGGATCTTGAAGGACTTCCTCATCTTAGGGAACTTGATTACCTTGAGGAGCTTGATTCTCTCGAGGAGGAACTCCTCTATTCACACCCTCTCCTTCCACCCTCATAGCGTTATTCCTTCTTGTATTCATATCCTATAAACATAAGGGAAAGGGTTAGGAACATGACAACTATAGATTAGCTCTAAGGCACGACATAAGAGTATGAAGAAAGTGAAACATCCTAACGTCCTATAGCCTCCCGCTCATAGATGTGTTACGACTTACACCAATGAACAAGACTCTACTAGACGTGGCTTGTGAGATGACATCCTAAAAGTACCATTCCAAAATCTTTACTCTGATACCATGTTTGTCAAGACCCGAGCCTACGCCCCGGAAGCGACACAGCGTACTCGACCCCGAAGGGGGTCTTATATAAGCCTCATAGTTCATTTCATTGCATCGATAATAGAATTGTACGAAATTAAAAGTTTTTATTCAAAACGATACGATTCAATACATACTAAACATTTAAAACATCGCAGCAGAAGTCTACTTGTCTCACATGGCCATCTTACTACAAACTTAGAAACCAGTATAAGTAGGGTCACAACCATTTTTACACTTGAATATTCTAGAAAGGGTCTAATACAAAGAAGTAGAATAAAACATAAAGCTTTTAAAACGAGTCCCTGAATGATGAGGACATACCACTGTAACTTGGGAGTCTCAATCCAAGTCTTCACTAGAACTAGCAAGTCACTTGCCGGAACCTACACTTGTAGACATAGAGAGGAAAATATGGCGTTAGTATAGAAAAATGTCCTAAGTATGATGGCCATGCAAAAACATGCTAAAACGGACATTTTTGGTTTGGAAACTACGCATGCTACCAATTGCAAGATATTTCATGATTATAAGAATAAGAGGCATCAAACACAAGTATTACCAACAACCAAGTCATTATCATCACATTTACACCAAAGGTGAACTTACCATTCTCCTCATCTTCCTTCAATGTCAAGACACAATACGAGAACACTTACATCAAGCGACACATCTCAATCATCTTAGGTTCCCTATCTATAATAGCCCTAAGACACACTTAAGTAAGATATGAACTGGCATCCCATACTACCTCCTCACACCACACTTAAGTGTTCCTCTAGGCCACCATAGATAAGACACCTTACATTTCATCATATCATGCTAAACGACTCATATCACTAACTCAAGTAAAACATTCTTCATATCTTTTAGTCAACTATGACATACATCACATCATGGAAAACATGCATCATTTCATATAGACATGTGAGACATACATCAATTCATGTAGACATAAAGGCAACTTGCTTCATTTGTTCATTTAGAACACATTCTTTCATTAGGAAGTAAAGATTCTCACTATAGCCCTCTTGAAGCCTACTCGTGAAAATGCATGAATAGCATCCCATACCACTACTCACACGTCATAGAACTTCTCAAGAAACCATAATGAGTACCTCAGATGATGGGAATAAGCAGTTAACCGACATAGACTATGAGAGCTAAATCATAGAATCCAGTGTCATATAACCCCACACTGTAAGAAGGTGATCAACATGCCTAAGGTCGATCGGTGATTAGCCTAATGGATCCACTATCTATTCTATGTGGGCACATAGTTAAGGGACATAGAGCTTGTTACATGACACCCCACCTCAACTATCGTGAGGGCATCCAACACAAGGGATTTCTACTAGATACCCCACCTCAACTATTGTGAGAGCATCCATCCCACTCAATCACCTCTCGGTGCTTAGCCTTCATTCCCATAGAGTAGTTCATGTCATTTATTCATTAAGGAAGAGAGATTGTTACTAGATAACCCCGCTTCAACTAACGTATGGGTATCCATATCATTCCAACTTGCATAAGTCCTTTGGGGATAAATATTTATACTAGATAACCCTACCTCAACTAACGTATGGACATCCATCTCCAAGGATTTCTACTAGATAGCCCACCTCAACTATCGTATGGGAATCCATCCTCTCCAAACATGAGGATATCTCATAGATTCAAACATGAGAATAACTTTTCATATAAGAATCCCTTAACATGCTTTAGTGAAGAGTTGAGAATAACCTTTCAAATCAACACATCATAACATTCAAGATCATATAACTTCATACATGCTTTCAAGAAAAGGAAACCTAAGTCTACCAATTCAAGATACATAAAAAGGAAGAAAACCTTCCACATGCAACCATCTTCATTCATAAATGCATAATTGAGAATGTCCTTTCAATACTAGCACACTTGCATTCTAGGCATAGACCACACACATTCTTCATATCATGTTCATACTTACATTTTTCATATCACATTCATGCATGTATTCTTCACAATTAGAGTAATAAGAAGACTTCTATCAATTTAATTAACAATATGTACATAGGAAGTAACCGCCTCCATCATAAGTGGATCACACATCAATAGATTACATTTCTATATCAACATAAGCTAAATCATGAATTTTCCTTACAAGGCCATAGTATATACATTGCCACATACCAACAATTATTCATAATTAGACATGAATAATCACATTATTTCAATAAACTCATTCAATTTAAGCATCTCATAATCATATGCTTGAACAATCCACAAACCCACTTCATAGGGCAACATTGAAGACTTTAGGAAAACATGGGTTCTTTGAGAGGGTTTTTCATAAAACCACCATTCAACATCAATACAACCATTGTACTTCATAAGAAAGCCATTTAAAACAATAAAAGTTTGAACCCATGTTGAAGAGTGAAAATCGAGGTTTTGATGTTTTGCAAGCTTTGAAAAACACTTTGATAGGACTCTAGGCTGAGATATAACACTAGATAAAGTGTCACCATAACTTAATCCAAAGAATCCACAAGAAATTTGACAAGAAACGACCTTGAAATTGCCAAACCCTAGCCTCTATTGCTCCCTTCTTCTTCTTCTCTAATGGAGGGTTTCTAGTGAGAGAAAATTTGAGAGGAGATGGGTTTATTTTAATTCTATATAGAGGGGCTTAAAATGAATGGAATTTGGTCATAATATGGTTATATAGTTGCCAGGAAAAGAATGGAATAGTTTAGGGTCAATTTTGGAAAAGAGTTAAGGATCCTTAAAGTTTGGACTTAAAAGTTTTTCCCCTTTCCGTCTAAGTTCTCCTTTGGAACACTAGGGCTTTCCAAGTGCACTAGGCAATTCTCCAAGTGCACTAGGCGATTAGCCAAGTGCACTCTTGTCCTCCCTTTGTTCCAGTAACTCACTAAATGGGGCAGGTCATAGGGCAATTAGAGGGGAGAAGGGCGACACGCCAACCAGCTTAGGGAGCTGCCATTTAGCCCGCCCTTTGGTCCAGTAGCTAGGCCAAAGAGACAGTCCACTAGGAGACCATAGGGCATAAGAGTGACTCGCCCAATCCCTTGGGCGATCAACAACCTGTCGCCAAACATCCCCTCTAGGAACTAGGCCTCTATCGCCCTATCATGCTAGCCTAGGTCCTTATTTGCACCCTAGACTTCATCCTCACCCCATGAAGGTCTTAAAACAGCCCATACATCAACTCAAAGTCACACTAACCCAAACGTCAAGGCTGTAGTTCATCCTATCATTTTTCGAGTCGTTAAACATAGTATGATTCTTGGTTGAAAGGCTTGCTCACCTAAAATTAATCAAAGCATGTTTGAACTATGATAGCTTTAAGTAGTGATATGAGACCCCTTCAAGAATATATTAACTTGTTAAGAAAAGACCATGCTTGATAGCTTGAGTTAGGAGGTCTCACGGATAGCCTTGGATTGAACAATAGTACCCTTCCAATGGTTAGCTTGAACAATGAACACTAGAGTGCTTTGAATGGTGTCTTAACTTGCTGAGGCCCCACCATATCATGATAGCTTAGATTGAGAAAATTACCCTTTCTTGAGTAGCTTGGACTTGCATAAGTAAGGTGCTTTGCATGATATCTTCGTCTAGCATAATGTGGTGCTTTTCCTGGAGAGCCTTGAATTGGTTAATCGTAACCATTCATGAGTAATGATGTTTCTTGGATTAATAAAGAAATACTCTTCCATTACTAGTATGAATATGAGGGACTACCCTAATCAAATAAGCCTAGTTATAATGAAACAAGATTACTTCAAGGAAGTATTGTAAGTATGTTATTATATGAGCTTTCTAGTATGAGAAATGATTAGCTTTGATAGTTGCTTGAGTTGCCTTCTATGATATGTATGAATAGAGGTGATGACCCATGAATTGAGTAAGAACAATTTGAGGTTACTTGGGAAGTTTTCCCCTTATAGAATGATGACTTACCTTCATTGAATATGCTTATGATCATGTTATTATCTCTTATGCTTATCGCCTATGTCTTATATTGACTTATGCCTATGTTATGCTTATGTTGATGTGCTAGCCATCACATTTAATATATGTTTGTACAAATGCATACTTTTGCCTACATTCTTATAAAATGTAGGGTCCGGCGATATCGACTTCCATCCTTGTGATTAGGTTCATAGTAGAGCAGGGAGTGAAGATTTTGTGAGTCCTTATAGCATTCGAGGATTCGACCACCATTTCCTTACGTCTTTCATTTTATGCTTAGAACTATTGTATGGTTTTTGTCCCAAAGATATTCATGTTTTAGATTTTTTGAGACAAAGTGTAATAGACTTCTGCTTCGTTTTAGGAAAGTTTGATGTTATGAAAAATGTTTTAAATTTCCACTCATTTCTATTATCTTATGTTATGATATGCTAAATTGGCTTGTATGATGCCTCTCGAGGTCTTGTACGCCTTATTACATCTAGGGGTACCCCAGGGTCGTGACAACCTTGACATATTTGTAATTGTGATTATTGATTATATATTGATTTATTCGAGAAGTGAGAGTGAGCATATTTATCATTTGAGGATCGTGTTGAAAATTCTGAAGGACCAACAACTCGTCGCCAACATTAGCAAATGTGATTTTTTTAAGGTACGCACCTTTACTTGGTCATATTATTTCAAGTAAAGTTATTGAGGTACATCCTAAGAAGACGGATGCGGTCAAGAGTTAGTCTAGACCTCTATCTCCTTCGGATATTAGATTGGGTTTAGCCAGTTATTATAGATGGTTTGTTGAGGGGTTCTCTTCATTTGCCTCTCATTTGATGGCTTTGACTAAAAAGAAGGCTAAGTTCATATGGTCTGAAAAGTGTGAAAAGAGATTCCAAGAGTTTAATGATAGACTTAATTCCGCTCTGGTGTTGACTTTACCAGAAGGGACCTATCGCTTTTTGGTTTATTGTGATGCCTCTTGAATTGGGTTAGGGTGTGTGCATATGCAAAATGGGAGAGTTATTTTCTATGCCTCAAGGTAACTTAAAATTAATTATAAGAATAACCCTATCCATGACCTTGAACTAGCGGTTGTCGTTTTTGCCTTAAAGAGTTGAAGGCACTATTATTATGGAGTTCATGTAGATGTGTTCACCAACCACAACAATTTGCAATATGAGTTTAATTAGAACGATCTAAATCCTCGCCAAAGAGGTGGCTTCAGCTATTGAATTATTATGACATGAGTGTTCTCTAGCACCCTGAAAAAGCAAATTTTGTGGCACATGCTTTTAGTCTGTTATCCATAAGAATTGTTGCTCATATTGAGGAGGAAAAGAAAGAGTTGGTTTGAGATGTTCATAGATTGGCTTAATTGGTTGTTGTTCTGTTAGTGGACTCAACCTAGGGTGGTATTATGGTCCACAATGGTTCAGAATCGTCTTTAGTGGCGAATGTGAAAGCCAAGCATGTTCTTGATCCAATTTTGGTTGACTTAAAAGAAGCGGTGCTTAAGAATTTTTTTTAGGTTTTCTCCTAAGGGGGAGATGGTGTAATTAGTTATCAACGTCGGTTATGTGTTCCAAATGTTGATGACTTGAGGGAATAGATCTTGACAGAAGACCATAGTTCACGATATTACATTCACCCGGAGCCACCAAGATGTACCGTGATTTATGGAAAGTCTATTTGTGGAATGGGATTAAGAAGGATACTGTGGAATTTGTGACTAAGTGTCCTAATTGCCAACAACTGAAAGTTGAGCATCAGAAACTGGGAGGCTTATCCCAATACATTAGCATTCCTACTTGTAAGCGGAAAGATATGAATATGGACATTATTGTTGGTTTTCCTTGCACCCGGAGACAACATGATTCAATTTGGGTGATAGTAGATTGGATGACGAAATCGACTCATTTCCTTCCCATTAAGGTTTCCTATTCAGTGGAGGACTATGCGAAGTTGTACTTGGAGAAATGGTAAAGTTGCATGGAGTGCCTTTTTCCATTATTTCACATCGTGGTACCCAATTCACTTCAAAGTTTTGGAAGTCCTTAAAAAGGGGTCTTGGCACTAAGGTCAATGGGCAAGCGAAGCGAACTATCCAAACTTTAAAAGATATGCTAAGGGCTTGTGTGATTGATTTTAACGGCAATTAGGATGACCATTTACCACTAATTGAGTTTTCTTATAACAATAGCTATCACTCCAGTACTGATATGGCTCCATTTGAATCATTATATTGTAGGAGGTATAGATCTCCTATATGTTAGTTTGAGGTGGGTGAATTTGCCCTAATAGGTCTCGAGTTGGCACATGATACCATAGTAAAAGTTTCACTTATTAGAGAAATGTTGAAAACGGCTCAGAGTCGGCAAAAGTGTTATGCCGATGTGAGAAGAAGGGATCTTAAGTTTGATGTTCATGACTGGGTTTACTTGAAAATTTCACCTATGAAGGGTGTAATGAGATTTGGTATGAAAGGGAAGCTTAGTCCCCGCTATGTAGGCCTTATCAGATTTTGAGGCGTGTTGGTAAGGTACGTTATGACTTAGATTTTCCTAATGAGTTCGCTCGGTGAATCCTGTTTTGCATATCACAATGTTGAGGAAATATGTTGGTGATCCAACATCCATAGTGTCCTTAAAAGGGTTGGGAGTTAAGGAGAATCTTTCTTATGAAGATGTTCCGGTTGAGATTTTAGACTCGAAAATTAAGAAATTGAGAAATAGAGAAATAGCTTCGGTGAAAGTGTTGTGGAGGAATCAATTAGTTAAGGTTGTTTCTTGGGAGGGCAAGGACGATATGATGTCCCGATATCCTTATCTCCTTCCTTGTAATCCTACTCTATCTTGAGGTAATGAGCTTCTCATGGTTTGTTCCTTGTTTTGGAGTCATGTGTTTTATGCGATTCAATGATTTCCATATGTTGTGCACATTCATGAAAAACTTGTGTTTTGAAAGAAAATGAGTTTACATGATTGATTTTGCTCATGTTGTTGTGCATTTAGTATGAGTTGCCTATAGACTTCATGAGATGAATTGATGAACATGCTTTAGCTATGCTTTTGGAGAACGAATTGCATATTGGCTCCATGAGATTGTGTTGAGCATGCTTTTAGCTTTGAGAAGGTGGTACCTCCTTGAACATGAGTAATTTTGAAAATTCATGCATATTGGGTTTTTAGATGTAGTTCCTTCTTCCTTATGAAGCATTAAGTATGTTTTGCTTGGAGTTGATGTTTCCTCTTTAATTTGTGTATTGCATGCATAATGGGCTGATTATAGTTAGTTTCACCCCTCTTATGATGTTTTGACAACATCTTAGCTTGCAGATGTTAGTTTATCTTTGGTTGCATACATTTAGATGAAGTTGCATTGTTGGTTGGGTTGTTAGTTCCTCTCCTACTCTTATCGTACTATCTTAAATCTCATTCGAGGACAAGTGATCCCAAGGGAAGATAATGTAACACCCCATATTCGAAAAAGGGAAATGAAAACAATTTCTAGAAGTTGTAGGTGCAACCCACGCCTGCCACCCACGACTCATGGAAGGGACCACAGACCGTAGTTGTTGTCTGTGGATGGGCTCCCCTTGATAGACTAGAAAGGCCAGAACCACGGCCTGACCAATGGGTAGTTGGTCAGACTAGGGTTCGTGGTTAAGGCCCACGGTTTGACGGGCCAAATCCAAAGTTTCTGATGACCAACGACGGTCCAATAGGACAGGCCGTGGGTCAGACAATGGTCCATCGACAAGGGTCCATTGGTGGGTAGCTGGCAGTTATTTTCCGGGGCAGTTGGGTATTTTCCTAATTAATTAGTTCCTATACTATGTCATTTTACCTTTCACTAAGACCCAAATATAAGTATTTTCAACCCCCATACTAGCCTATTCACTTTATTCTTCACAAAATATTTCTCTTTCTAGAACTAGAAGAAGAAGTGTAATGACTCAGAAAAGCATAGGTTAAACTAGAGCCTAAATGTGAGGGTTAACGTCAAGAGTTAAGGGCAAGGGTTAAGGGTTTTGGGTGAAAGCCATGGCTTGGGGACCAAGGCTGCCTAAAACTAGGCCTAGCTACTGCCTACCAAGACCATGAGGGTCTTCACGACCCATGGTGGCAACCACGAGCCATGGTTAAACCCGTGGTTGGCATGGCAGTGTGCCCTAGATTGGTGCCAAGCCAAGGCATCCCTTCACGAGACACTTCACGGCTCATGGTCATGACCACGGGCAATGGGAAGGCTCGTGGAGTTGCCTTAGCTTAATGGGAGTTGGTGGATGATGAGGGAGCTACTGGTCAAGGGACCACGGGTACCACCACAGGCCGTGGTGCCCTTTATGAGCCAGGTATGGTGATTATGAAGATCACTTAGGCTCTTTGAGGCAACTCTTCGGAAGCCTTGTCACTGCTCCAGAGGCCACAGGAACCACCATGAGTCGTGGTGCCATTAACGGTCCGTATAAGTGGTCGTGAAGATCACTTGGGTGCATGAGAGGCAAGGCAAGTTGAGGAGATTACTTCCTAAGGGTTAACGGGCACCACCATGAGCCGTGGTCCACCTAACGACCCGCCAAAGTGGGCGTGGTCCCTGATGGGGCTGCCTTTTGAGGGGTTTTTGAGTAATTTTATATTCATTAATTATTAAGTGGGGTTGTTTTTAATTGTTTTTTATCACTAGTATAATTTACTTTAAGTCGTAAAACAAGTCATTTACTCCTTAGATCTCAAAAACCCAAATCAAACCAAAAGAGTTCTTCCCTCTCAATATTTCTCTCTCTACAAGTTCCCAAGCAAGAAAAAGAAGAAGAAGTGGGAGCTAGGGTTGTGGATTCAACGAGTTTCCTTCTCAAATTTCATGGGGGTTCAATAGAAAGGTATGGTAGTCTTAATCCTTGACTTACTTTCTTTCAAGGAGCCAATTTCATAGTTGATTTCAAATCCCCAATGTTTCCCCAAAAACCTTAGTTTTCAATCTTGGCATGGGTTCGATTCCAAACGATTTTCAAAGACTTTATTTCATTGAATTATGAGTGAGTTGTGGATTTAAAGATGAATTCAGATGATTTCTTCCTAGAACCCATGTTTTCCCCCTAATTATTAAGTTGTGAATTGATATTGTAAATTGGTTGGTTATGCAAGTATGTTGAATTATTGATGTTTATATTGAATTAGTTATTGAATCATGTAAATTTCCTTATCTATGGTAGTATCTTATATTTACGGATTGATGTTGGTTCATAACCCTAAGGGGTAATTTCATGAAGAATTTTATATGATTACGATGTGAAGTATATGTGTGTGATCTTAATGAAAGTATTATGATCATGTTTAGAATGTAATTGTGTTATGATTGAAGGCTATTTCTCAATTAACACCTATGAATGATGAGGCTATATGTGAAAGGTTATTCTCACATATATACAAAATCATGGATGACTAATGAATGAAGTTTCTATGATTATGTTAATGATGATGGGTTGATTGAAAGGCTATTCTCAATTGTACTCTAATGAATGAAAATGACAAGATGTGAAAGGATTTGATCACAATATGGGATTTTTAGTTGAAAGGCTATTCTCATCTTTGAATCTATTAGCTATCTAATGAATGAATGTTGGGTTTGAGATGGATGCTCATTTGGGAGTTGAGGCGGGGTATCTAGTAACAATCTCTTATCCCATAATGATGACTAATGTTATGAATGTTAAGTACTCCGTGGGGAATAATGCTAAGCACTGACTGGAGATGAATTGAGATGGATGCTCATCTGGGAGTTGAGGCGGGGTATCTAGTAATAATCTCTTGAGATGGATGCTCATCCATGAGTTGAGGCAGGGTATCTAGTAGCAATCTCCCTATCCCATCACTATGTGCCCACATAGGTCTAGCTAGTGGATCCACCTAAGCTAAAAACAATGGTCCTACCTTAGGCAAGTAGGATTTCCTTATCCGGTGAGGGTGACACAGGGATTCCATGAATTGCTCACATGGTCTATGTCAGTTAAGGCTTACCCCCACAAAGAATGTTAATGAACTATGGCTTCTCATGAATGCACTACTTAGTGTGGATGATAGTATGAGATGCCATCTATGCATTGCACAAGTAGGCTTCAAGAGTAGTCATGGTGTGTTCCTTATGATGTAATGTTAAATGAAATGAATATGCTCTTATGATGATGCAAATGGAGAATGTTGGTTTAATGTCTTATGAATGAAGGTGTTCTTAATGAAGCTAATGGGGAATGTTGACTTATGTATTTAATGTAATGATGCATGCTATACTTGGATTGTATTATGACTTACTTCCTTGTCATGACTTATTGTATATGAATGTGCCTTGTCTATGGTGAATTCAAAGGAGTACTTAGTGTGAGTAGTAGTATGGGATGTTACTTATACATTGCACAAGTATGACTCAGAGTTTCCCTAGATGATTGTCCTAATGTGATGATATGACTTATGTAATGTGTATGTATCTTATGTATGGGTAATGTGTAAAGATAAAAAGGTTGAATGGTAAGTTCACTTTTGGTGACCTTGAGGTGGTAGTTGGTGTGGATAGTGGTATGGGACGTTATTCATACATTGCACAAAGTATAGCTTGAGGGTTACTTGAGGTGAAGGCTTAATAGGAAGTTAATTATTTATATGTTGAATATGTCTCTAATAAGGTGAAATGATTTTTATGTTGATTATGTCTTGTATTATGCCTCTTATGCTTATGTTCATGATGTTTTTCTCAAAATGGCATATAGCATGACTTTCAAATAAAATGTTCATTTTAAGCATGTTTTTGCATGTCTATCATACTTAGTACTTAATTGTGCTAACCCATATTCTTTACCTTTTTGGAGTGTAGGGATTGGTACTCCATTCGATTCTCTCTAGTTGAAGCTTGCATTTGAGACTCTTCAAAGGCTAAGTGGTATGTCCTCATAGATCGAGGACAAGTATTTTGAAGTTTCTTTTCTTTCGTGTAATAAACATTTGTTAGTTTTTCGATTGTAAAGGGCCGTGTCCCTACTTTAGTTTTCAAGATGTTGTTTTAGATGGCCATGTGAGACAATAGACTTCCCTTATTTTAGAATGTTTTAAATAATTTTTTTTATTTGTATGGATTTTAAAGAAATGAGTTTAAATTATGCACTATTTCTATGTATCGAATGTTATGAATGCTAAGAGGCTTGTATGAGAGCCCTTTGGGGTCAAGTACGCCGTCTAACTTCCAAGGTATAGGCTCGGGTCGTTACAAACTTGGTATCAGAGCACAAGATTTTTGAATGGTTTTTAGGATTGTTGTCTCACAAGCCATGTCAAGTAGAGTCTTTTTCATCGGTGTGTGTCGCGACACATCCATGAGTGACAGGCTATTGGACGTTAGGACGTTACACTTCTTTCATTATTCTTGAAGTCGTGCCTTAGAGTTTATCTCTTTAAGTGTTCTTTTCCTAACCCTTCTCTTGTGTTTATAGGATATGAATACAAGAAGAATTCCCGCAAGAAGAGTGGAAGAGGAGAATGTGAATGAGGGAGTTCCTCCCCAAGGTCCACAAGGTGACCAAGTTCCTCAAGGTAATCTAGTTCCAGTTGATGCTCCGGCCATGACTAATGAAGAGATTAGGTCGGCTTTTCTAACCTTAGCCCAAGCCATGACGGCCCAAGTTAATAGATATGTAGGGCCTAGAGTGAATGCTATTGAGAGTACTATGACTTCTAGGTTGAGGGACTTTGTGAGGATGAATCCTCCAGTGTTCCTAGGTACCAAGGTGGGAGAGGATCCCCAAGAGTTTTTGGATGAGGTGTATAAGATAGTCAATGCTATGGGGGTGACTTCTAGAGAAAAAACGGAACTTGCCTCCTACCAATTGAAGGATGTTGCCCAAGTTTGGTTCAGTCAATGGAAAAGCAATAGGCCTACAGGAGCGGGTCCTATAGAATGGGAGGAGTTTAAGAAAGCATTCCTTGGTAGGTACTTTCCTCATGAGAAGAGGGAGGTTAAGTTGGAGGAATTTATCAACCTTAGGCAAGGTAGCATGAGTGTGGAAGAGTATTCCTTGAAGTTTACCCTATTGTCTAAGTATGCTCCATCTTTGGTATCCAACCCTAGGGATGATATGAGTAGGTTTGTGACCGATATATCCGACCTAGTTAAGGAAGAGTGTCGTACTGCAATGCTCCATGATGACATGAACATTTCTAGACTCATAGAGTATGCTCAATCTATTGAGGAGTCAAAACTTGAGAGGAAGAATAGGGAGATGAAGAGGTCTATATCCGATGAACAAAGTCAACCAAGGTCCAAAAAGAGGTTCTACAACGAAGATTCCCCAATGGTCAACAATGATATGGTGTCTAACCCTAAACCTCAAGGAGGGAATGAAAGTGGTTCTTCTACTGAGACGTCTAGATATTCGAAGTGTGGGAAGCAATATTTGGGTAAGTGCCTTGCCGGCACGGATGGGTGCTTTGGGTGTGGAAATAAGGGTCATAAGATGAGAGATTGCCCAACACTCTCGGCAAAAGGAAGGGATGATAAGAAAGCTTCTCTTGATGACCCGGATCCTATGCTCTAAAGAGAAACCGTTTCTATGTGCTGCAAGCTAACAAGGACAAATGAGCTCATCCGGATGAAGGCACCAGTATGTGATAGTTCCTTATAGATTGTGAATGATGTATTGAGGTTCCTATGTTGTTTTCATGTTAGCCTTATTTGGGTTTACTCCAAGTGAGGGGATAGTATGTTGAATTGTAAGGTTGTTGAGAGTTTTGATATCCTTATCTCATTCCTTTTATTCATATTCAAGCTTGAGACCAAGAGTTCCTTGTAGCTTGTTTCATGTTTTGGAGTCATGTGTTAATATGTGTTTCCATGGTCTCCTTATGTCATGAATGTTTTGATGAAATTTATGTTTAAATGAGACAATGAGTTTTCATGATTATGTTCCTCATGTTGATGTGTATCTATAATGAGTTGCCTAAATGTTTCATGAGTTGACTTGTTGAGCATTCTTGAATGTGTCTTTGAGAAGAGTTGCATAATTTACCCTATGATGTTGTAATGAGCATGATGAGAGTTGGAGAAGGAAGTTCCTCTAACAAAATGAGAAATGTTGATGTTTTAGTGCATAATGAGTTGGTAGATGCAGTTCCTACTTTCTTGTGTTGCATTGAGCTTATTGATGTGGAGTTGATGTTTCCTCCTATGATTGTGTGTATTGTATTGATGTGTCATGCATGATGGACTGTTAGTCTTGAGTCATTATCCCTAAAAGTGTTTAAAGTGTCATTCGAGGATGAATGTTCCTAAGGGGGGGATAATGTAATTACTCGGAAAATGATAGGTTAAATTAGAGCCTAAACGTGAGGGTTAACGTCAAGAGTTAAGGGCAAGGGCTAAGGGATTTGGGTGAAGGCCATGGTTCAGGGACGAAGGCTGCCTAAAACTAGGCCTAGCTACTGCCTACCAAGACCACGAGGGTCTTCACGACCCATGGTGGCCACCACGAGCCATGGTGCCACCCATGGTTGGCATGGCAGTGTGCCTTAGATTGGTGCCAAGCCAAGGTATCCCTTCACGAGCCACTTCACAGATCGTGGTCCTGACCACGGGCCATGGGAAGGCTCGTGGAGTTGCCTTAGCTTAAAGGGAGCTAGTGGGTGATGAGGGAGCTACTGGTCAAGGGACCACGGGCTCCACCACGGGCCGTGGTGCCCTTGACTAGACAAAGATGGTATCGTGAAGATCACTTAGCCTCTTGGAGGCAAGGCTTGCGAAGCCTTGTCATTGCCCCAAAGACCACGAGCACCACCATGAGCCGTGGTGCCCTTAACGGTCCATATAAGTGGTCGTGAAGATCACTTAGGTTCACGAGAGGCAAGGCATGTTGAGAAGGCTACTGCCTAGGGGACCACGGTTCCACTACGAGCCGTGGTCCCCCTCCCGATCCGTCAAAGTTAGCGTGGTCCTGACGGGGCTGCCTTAGTTGAGGGGTTTATGAGTAATTTCAAATTAAATAATTATTAAGTGGGGTTGTTTTTAATTGTTTTATATAACTAGTATATATAATTTTAAGTCTTAAAACAAGTCATTTACTCCTTATTTCTCCAAAACCCAAATTAAACCAAAAGAGTTCTTCCCTCTCAATATTTATCTCTCTAGAAGTTCCCAAGGAAGAAGAAGAAGAAGTGGGAGCTAGGGTTGGGGATTCAAGGATTTTCTTCCTCAAATTTCGTGGGGGTCCAATAGCAGGGTATTGTAATCTTCATCCTTGACTCAGTTTCTTTCATGGAGCCAATTTTAAAGTTGATTTCGAATCCCCAATGTTTCCCCCAAAACCCTAGATTTCAATCTTGGCATGCGTTCGATTCCAAACGATTTTCAAAGGCTTTATTGCATTGAATTATGAGTGAATTGTGGATCTAAAGATGAATTAAGATGATTTCTTACTAGAACCCATGTTTTCCCCCAAACTTTTAAGTTGTGAATTGAGATTGAAAATTGGTTGGTTATGCAAGTATGTTTAATTTTTGATGTTTATATTGAATTAGTTATTACATCACGTCAATTTCCCTATCTATTGTAATATCTTAGATTTATGGGTTGATGTTGGTTCATAGCCCAAAGGGGCAATTTCATGAAGAATTTTATATGATTATGATGTGTAGTATATGTGTGTGATCTCAATGAAACTGTTATGATCATGTTTAGAATGTAATTGTGTTATGATTGAAGGCAATTTCTCAATTAACACCTACGAATGATGAAGCTATATGTGAAAGGTTATTTTCACATACACACACACACTCATAGATGAGTAATGAATGAAGTTTCTATGATTATGGTAATGATGATGGGTTGATTGAAAGGCTATTCTCTAATTGTACTCTAATGAATGAAAATGACATGTTGTGAAAGGAATTTCTCACAATATGGGATTTTTAGTTGAAAGGCTATTCTCATCTTTGAATCTATGAGCTATCTAATGAATGAATGTTGGGTTTGAGATAGATGCACATCCGGGAGTTGAGGCGGGGTATCTAGTAACAATCTCTTATCCCATAATGATGACTAATGTAATAAATTTTATGTACTCCGTGGGGAATAATGCTAAGAACAATATGAATTGAGATGGATGTTCATCCAGGAGTTGAGGCGAGGTATCTAGTAACAATCTCTTGAGATGGATGCTCATCCGTGAGTTGAGGCAGGGTATCTAGTAGCAATCTCCCTGTCCCATAACTATGTGCCCATATCGGTCTAGCTAGTGGATCCACCTAAGCTAAAAACATGGTCCTACCTTAGGCAAGTAGGAATCCCTTATCCGGTGAGGGTGACACCGGGAATCCATGAATTGCTCACATGGTCTATGTCAGTTAAGGCTTACCCCCACAAAAAATGTTAATAAACTATGGCTTCTCAAGAATTCACTACTTAGTGTGGGTGGTAGTATAGAATGCCATCTATGAATTGCACAAGTAGGCTTCAAGAGTAGCCATGGTGTGTTCCTTATGATGTAATGTTAAATGAAATGAATATGCTCTTATAATTATTCAAATGGAGAATGTTGGCTTAATGTCTAATGAATGAAGGTGTTCTTAATGAAGCTAATGGGGAATGTTGACTTATGTATTTAATGTAATGATGTATGCTAAAGTTGGATTGTATTATGAGTTACTTCTTTGTCATGACTTAATGAATATGAATGTGCCTTGTCTATGGTGACTTCAAAGGAGTACTTAGTGTGAGTAGTAGTATGGGATGCTACTTATACATTGCACAAGTATGACTTAGAATTTCCCTAGATGATAGTCCTAATGTGTTGATATGACTTATGTAATGTTTATGTCTCTTATGTATGAGTATTGTGTAAAGATGGAAAGGTTGAATGGTAAGTTCACTTTTTGTGACCTTGAGGTGGTACTTGGTGTGGATAGTGGTACGGGATGCTATTCATACATTCCACAAACTATAGCTTGAGGGTCACTTTAGGTGAAGGCTTAATGTGAAGGTATTAGTTTATTTGTTAATTATGTCTCTAATGTGGTGATATGATTTGTATGTTGATTATGTCTTGTATTATGCCTCTTATGTTTATGTTCAAGTAGTTTTTCTCAAAATGGCATATATCATGACATACAAATAAAATGTCCATTTTAAGCATGTTTTTACATGGCTATCATACTTGGTACTTAATTGTGCTAACCCATATTCTTTATCTTTATGAGGTGTAGGGATCGATACTCGATTTGACTCTCTCTAGTTGAAGCTTGGATTTGAGACTCTTCCAAGGCTAAGTGGTTTGCCCTCATAGATCGAGGACAAGTATTTTGAAGTTTCTTTTCTTTCGTGTAATAGACATTTGTTAATTTTTTGATTGTAAAGGGTTGTGTCCCTACTTTAGTTTTCAAGATGTTGTTTTACATGGCCATGTGAGACAATAGACTTCCACTATTTTAGAATGTTTTAAATAAAGTTTTTTGTTTGTATGGATTTTAAAGAAATGAGTTTAAATTCAGCACTATTTCTATATATCTAATGTTATGAATACTAAGAGGCATTTAAGAGACCCCTTCGGGGTCAAGTACGCCGTGTAACTTCCAAGGTATAGGCTCGGGTCTTTACAAGAAGAAAGGGTTCAACCTAGGATAAAGGTCAAGTCTCAATGCCTCAAGCAATTTTGGTCTTTGATAAGTGACGTACGATAGCTTTCATCTATGGATTCCTTCCATTGATGGAGTTCCCAAATTCCTCAATTTAAAAGGTTGAATTCCCCAATTGAGTTAGGGTTTTCTTCAATTATCATGGGTTTTCTTGATTTTTGATTTAAACGACTGAATTGTAATCTCTTATGCATGAATTGAAGAAATACTATGATTTTATGATGATTTCCCATGAACCCATATTTTCAAGTTATGAATCATATGATGTGGGATTTTTATTATATAGGAATAGTTTTATGAAATTAAGCATGCATTGATAATATTGTCATGAATTTACGATGAAATCCATATCTAACCCATATTTTGTAAATGATTATAATTGAAAGTGGGTTTTTGACCTTTGAAAGGGCTAATTTTTGAATTATGCATGTCTTTATGAAATCTATTCAAATGTTTTGAGGATGCTTTGAGAGTAAAGTATCTATGATTATTATGATGTGTCATTGAAATGATTTTTCTCATAATCACATACAGGCATGATGTGAAAGATTTTCTCACCTAATTTAATGAAAGATTAATTGCTATCCTAATTAAACTTAACTTGGATTTGTTGAATGATATCCTTCCATGGATGATGACTTATCTTGAATTGGCAAGATGACGTACCTTTCCATGGATAGTAAGAAGAAGAAGAATTGACTATTCCGTGGGATTTATGCTTAGCACCAAGAGGATATTAAGATCGAAGCCCTAACGTTAGTAGAGGCTGGGTGTAACGACCCGTAAAACAATTAAGTGAAACTACAGCCTAACTTGTGTGTCCTTGAGTTGATATGAGGTTTGAGTGGGGTTTTGTGTTGTTTTATGTTGTCCCAATCCATGGTTGAGGGGTTAAAAGTGAAGGTACGACTCCCCAAGGACAACCCCAGGGGTCCTTGAGGAGGACCCTAAGCCTAACCCCCAAGATCCCTTGAAAACCAAAACTGCCCAAAGTTGAAGTGACCTATGGAAGGGGACCACGCCCTGTAAGTCCATCCATGCCCCGTGGATGCCCTCCGTAGTTAATGGCCACCAAAACCAAGATTCAACCATGAACCACGAAGTGACATGACGAGATGTCACCCAACCTACGGACCGTAGGTGGGGGAGTCGTCGTTTGCTTAGGTAAATTCTCCCTTTGCTTAGTTAAGTGTTTGGACGGTTTTTATCAGTTAATTAAGATATTTTAAGAGTTTTAAAAGTATTAAAATACCTTTTCAAAGTCATTCATCCTTGACTTATTATCTCTCAAGGATCGAACTTCAAAGTGATTTCAAATCTTCAATGTTTACCCCAAAACCCTAGATTTCAATCTATTCATGGGTTCAATCCAAAACGATTTCTAATGGCATTATTGCATTGAATTGTGAATGTATTGTAGATTTAAAGATGATTTAAGCTGAAGTCTTCCTAGAACCCATGTTTTACCCCAAATTCGTAAGTTGTGATTTGAGATTGGGATTTAATTGATTAAGATGGAATGTTAATTGTTAATGTTTATATGGATATAAAATGTTGAAATTATGCAATTACTCTTGCGTATTTGTTTTGATCCACTTGAAAGGTGGAGGTGTTTAGTTACTACGTATAATGCGAAGGATATGAATGTGATTTCAATGATAGAATGATGATCTTGTGTAGAATGTAAATGTGTTGTGATTAAAGCATATTCTCACTGTAACACCCCTCAAAATGAAGTAGGATAAAGTAGAGCCTCACATGGGTTTTATGCATTAATAACTTGTTAAAATAATGAAGAATAACCTTTGTAGTCAGTTTTAAAGAGTTTGGAAGTCAAACGTCAAGGGACGACCAAGACGTTTGAAAACTAGTCTTTTACGTGTTGGTGTGTTCTAGTATGTTGTTAATGTTTTTATGTGTTGTTTGGAGTCTAAAATCAGTAGAGGTGACCCTAGTGTCTTAATAAATGTTTTTAGGGTCAAAACGTTCGGGTACGACTCCCCGCGACCACCCTAAGTGTCCCCGGGGAAGACCCCAACCCTTTCCCAAACAAGTTGCCAAGGCATCTTGAAAATATGCATGGAGGGAACATGTCTGCATCGCGGATTAGCTCCACCAAGGGCCAAATGTTTGGTCCACGTCGCGGATGTATTGCAGACTCTTCTGTCTCGAAATTTATTTTCCAGAAACTTGTGGGAACACCTCCGCGTCGCAAACTCTTTTCCTGACGAAATCTACGAAAATAAAACTCAAGTTTGACTTGTTTAAAAGGTCCAACTAAGTGAGGGGTAGTTTGGGTACTTTGGGGAATTATTATAATTGGTTATTCTACCTATTTTAGGGTATTTTAAGTGGGTTAAAACCCTAAGACCTAGAATTAGACCCCATTCTTCAAATTGAACCTTTCCTCTCAAATAAATTCTCTCTCTAGAACTCCATGGATGCCATTGATGAAGCTTCAAGCTAGAGGATGGGTTCCTACTGATTTCTCTTAAAATTCCTAAGGAAATCAATCACAAAGGTATGGGGATTTTATCTTTGATTCTCCTTTCAATCAAACAACCAAATCAAAATGATTTCAATATTTTTCAAAAACACTAAAAACCCCAATTTCAATTCTAAGCTTGGGTTCTTGCATGAAAGTATTTCAAATGATGATTTATGTTACTATTGATGGTTTTAAGGTCAAAAACTCCATGAACCCTTGCATATCTTGAAACCCTAATTTTTGGGTCTAAAGTGGGTCTATTGATTATGAGCCAATAATGTGATATTAATGTGTAGATTGTTATGGGTTATTGATTTATGTATTGTTCTATATTGAATTATGAGGAATTGATGGTCAATTGTGTTACATTGGATGTTGTCCTTGAATGGGCAATTGTGACCTAAGGTTTATGATGATGATGAAGTTGTGAATAGATTATTGATTCTAGTATTTTATATATATATATATATATATATATATATATATATATATATGTT
>JAJOOR010010525.1:0-28441 GCA_036250505.1 Solanum acaule | reverse complement strand
TCTTTGCTCCTGAAGGATCTCCCATTTGGACAATTTGTCAAGGATTTCTTCCTTTTGTTGTTTCCAGTTGCTCCTATTATTCTTGCTCCATTCCTTCAGTTTCCTTTTTAGGAGTTTCAGCTTTTCAGCTAAGACAAAACCTGCTGTACCAGTAACTACAAATGATGACCACCAGAAACTCACTTTCTCCTTGAAGCCTTCAACCCCCATCCACCAGTTTTCAAATTTGAAGTATGACTTCTTGAAGTTCATGTCTCCACAAGTCAGTAGAACTGGGTTATGATCAGATACCAACTTTGGAAGAGTTGATTGTCTAATGAGGGTGAAGAGTTCCTCCCATTGAGCAGAATACATTATTCTGTCAATCCTTGATGCAGTTGTATGGTTCTCTCCTCTTCTACAAGTGAAAGACCCTCCAAATAAAGGAGGGTCTATAAGCTTCACCTCCTCAATACAATCAGAGAAATCTGACATAGCCCCATTGATAGATGAACAGTTTGTTCTTTCTGATGGATATCTGATGACATTAAAATCACCACACACTACCCACAGCCCTTCACCCATTACTCATTGACTTTTGAACCTTGCTCCATTGGTCTAAGGAAATTTAACTTTTGAACCTCGTGCATAGATAAATGTTGCATTCCTCTTTTAAAACACGAAAAAAAAAAAACATACTAGAAGAAAAAATTGAGTGACAACAAGAGATGATTGAATTTCCAATAATAATAATGCGGAAGGCGCTGTTGTCATCTACATGCTTTTCTGAAGGTACTGGCATAGCTATTATCAGTTATTGTTCTCAGGGAAATCAAATATGGCAACAATCACCTGATTATTGAACTTGTAATTTGATATCATGATTATTTTCAATAACGCTATTAGCAAAATGACCCCTTTGAATTTGTCCAAGTGATGAAAACTTTGAGACTAGAATCCATGATCTTCTATTTGGGGTGCGAATGATTCTGGCATCTTTTCTACGTGATAGACATTATGATACTGAACATTGTATGCTACAACTGGTTCCATCTTCTAGAAACTAGTTATAGAATTGGTGCGCTGGAGAACTAGTAAGTTTAGCATGTTCTCTAAGTTGTATCTAAGTTTTTCAATATCTTCATCTCTCTAGTAGTCTTGTGATGCTGTATGGAACTGAAATCAAAGTTCTAAATTCAGCGTATCAAATGGATTAGAAACATATACTTATTATTGTCCGGTCCCCAGGGAATTAGTTCAATGGTAAAAGTAGTATAACACGAAATGTGTGGTAGGCACTGCACATCTCGTGAGTTGAACCAGATCTAGTATTTAAGTGGAGAAGGAATGGTGTCGTGCCATTTATATCCACCTAGTATTGAAGCTAGAAACAACAGAGTTTTCAGTCATTGAAAAAACATATACTGATAGCACTGGTGGTTTGGACAAGTGTGCTTTAGTACCTCATTCTCCCTCCATTTCAATTTATAGGGCATACTGTCAGCTGAGCAAGTTTAAAGTTCGAATTCCCCGACTCTACATGGACTTCTGGTCTTTCTTAGTTGACAACTTTATTGAAATTATATGTTCACTACTTACTCTTGCACAAGCAACAAAAAATATGTACTTTGACTGGGTATAAACTTTAAGGAAAAAAAGACTTTGGAAACTTATGCTCTTAGACATGCCATGACATTTGTGTGGCTACAAGGCTTTTGAAACTTGTGATTTTAAACATGCCATAACATTTGTGTGGTTATAAACCCTTGTCATTAGGTGTAAAATAGAAAGTTCAAGTTAAATTGCTTCCAAATATAGTAAAATGACATTCTTTTTGAAACAGACTAAAACGGAGATAGTTCCTTTTTTTTGAACGGAGGATAGTGTTTTTAAAATTGTTGAGCAAGTTCTAACAATTGTGAAGTTAAACCGTTTTTGATTGATTTGTCCTTGTATTGTGAAGTTTTGTTTGGATGCAAAAACTACTCACACGTCATCCCAGTTAGAAAGTTGTTGATAGTTCATGCACGTTTTTAACCCTAAATGTTGCCTTCACATGTGATGGCAGTTAGTGATGTTTAACATAATTGGTTTGAACTGAGTAGTTTTGGGTCTCTGACATCTTCATTGTTGTGATGAATTCACATCAGCTGGATTGTTCTTGTTGTTAGCACTCGTGTTATAAGGCTAGTTCCATTGTTTGTCATCTGTGCTTCAATGCTTATCTTTTTTGTATTCTTGCTTATGTATCATAGGTACATAGTCCTGAAGGAGCCTGTCCGTCTTTATATGTTAATTAATTGGATAAGAGCAGTTTGATCTCATGCAGTAATCAGTCCTCGTTTTACTAGAAATTTCAATCAGTGGTGAATTTAACTGCATGTTTGTTCTATGCAGAAAGAGAAGCCACTAAGGCGCCGACCTGGGCTAGATGGCCGACTGAAGGATGACAGAGGGAACCGTAAAGATCGGGATGGACGTGCTAATGGTGGTGAAAGGTTTGATATGTCTGAAAATCCACAATCTGGGGATTTTCAGTCCAATAATGATGGTGCCAGTGGGGGAAATCCTGATGAAGAAATGTTTGATACTTTTGGTGGACAAGGGATTCCAGTTGCTTCTTTCCCTTCAGACATGGCTCCTCCACCAGTATTGATGCCTGTTCCTGGTGCTGGGTAACTTGAAATAATTCTTTCCCATAACTTGTTAAATTTGCAAAACCTAGGTCTTAGCCCTGTCTCAGATATCACTCTTGAATTTTGATTATTTTTTTCATTTTCACTGCAATGTAGTCCTCTTGGTCCATTTGTTCCTGCGCCTCCTGAAGTTGCAATGCGAATGATGCGAGAGCAAGGAGGCCCTACTGCTTTTGAAGGTGGCAGAAATGGGAGGTCTGGGCCTGCAGGCCCGATAATTGCTTTACCTCCTGGATTTCGACAGGATCCTCGTCGCTTGCGAAGGTATTTTGTGCATTGTATTATTTTCAGATTGATTAATGGTGAAACTACTAGTTACCATCATTCAAATGTTCCATCTCACTAGAATCAGTAAAATTTGGTCAATTGTGAAGTTTGCACTGTTTCAGTACTGCACAAGTGAAATTATTTCTCTTAGGTTAGAAGAGACAACATGGGTTCCAAAGTGTTGGTATAGTATATTGATGACTTGTAAAGTATGTCGGTCAAAAAGCCAATTCTAGATAATTGCTCTTCGAATGGTTTGATGTAAGATTATAATAAAGGCTTTGCACAGTCTTGTTTTGGTGTTAAGATGCGGTGAATAAAAACTAGGGCTGAGTTTTAGGCTAAATGGTCCCTGGAGCACTGGTCCCAAATCCGACGTGTTGGTTAACAATTACTATATATTTTGAGGTGGGTCAGATTCCACTTTTTGATATCTTCTATATTGATTGTCTCTTATTCTTTTGGATCAAAAAGTTTTGACGCCCTGTGAGCTATAAACATAAAATTCTTAGACAATCATAAAAGTATTGTTAGGCTAACAAAAATCTATATGTTGGAAACAACCCATGTATAATACAATGCTTCTAGCTGTCTATCCCCTACTCATCTAGAATATCTTGTGCATGCTTCACACTTTTTAATGCCGGTTACTAACCATAACACTGCATGTAATTTTCATTTGGTATTTGATTATACCCTTTTAATGTCTGTTACTTACTAACCTAGTTTTGGAGCACTTAATTTGCTTCCTCTTCTACTGACCCATTTTAGTATTATTATTCTATCATCTTAATTTTAGTACTAATGTTGTTTCCGTTACTTTGGGTTTCCTTACTATTTTTGCCGTCATTATGTTTCTTTCCTTTGCCGAGGGTCTATCGGAAATAGCCTCTCTACCTGCCATGGTAGGGATAAGGGTTGCGTACACTCTACCTTCTCCAGGTCTAACTTATTGTGTATATTGTTGTTGTTTGTATGATTCTTCCCTTTGATATTTTCATCATAGCTTCCTTACTCTTGTATATTTCAAACCTATTTTGAAAAATGTTTTTATTGAGTCAAGAATCTTAACAGAAACAGCTTCACTACCTCCAAAGGTAAGGGTAAGGTGTGTGTACACCCCACCCTCCCCCAAACCCCACTTGTAGGATTACAATGGACATTGTTAGGTACTGCAAGGGGGTGCATTATGTATTGAGCCTTTACAGGACGAAAGCAAAGATGTTGGCGAGGGATGTTGTTGCATGGACCATTAGCACTTATGTGGGTAGTATGGAGGGAAATCAATAGGAGACTTTTGAAGCTAATGAGCTTCTGTTGATTTTTTTTTAGATTGAGTAAAGTGTAATGTTATTGATAAATGGTGAATATGGGGTTCCTTTGTGTACAGAAGATCAGGTGTCTTCGCAGAGAATCATATGTTTCTGTATATTCTCTATTTTGTTGTACACCTATTGTACATAGGAGCTTTCCTACTATCAGTAATATTATACTTTACTTGATTTGAAAAAAAGAACGAGAAGAAAGCATGATACGTATGCTACATGGTACTTGTGCTACAATTTGGAGCTATTGCCTTGTTCATGCATGGTTTTGTAGAAGCAATTCTTGTGAATACTAGTCACGGTGAGCCATGTCCAAGATAAATCTACACCTGCTGGTTTGTCTATGTTTGAAGATTAAGTTAAAGTAGACTTTTGATCATGGGTTCCACGTTGAGAAGAAGATGGACAGATATAAAGACAAAAGGAGTCTAGTTTGTGTTATGTTCACCCTTTTTGTTTATGTTCTCAAGGCAAGATTCAGAATCAAGAAAACTTGTTTTGCTTATAAAGTATATGGAGGAATGTCTAACTTGCCAAAGCAGAGCTACTTCTGGAAATTCTTGGAAGTTGTTTCTTTGCCTCTTGATCTGTTAGCACTGATTTTCGTTTCTTGTTACAATTGCTTACTTCCAAAATACAACTACTCAAAATGAGTATGCCTCAGTACCAGTGTGTAATGCTGGTGGTCATGTGTTATGTATTCAGTTGTCATGCGTTATATGTTGTAGTGACATACTCACATCACTCCCACAATTTTTGTAAAAATGTATGTCTGTTTCCATGCGACATGTAGAATTATCCTCAAGGAAGTTGAATACTGGAGGTGTGAGTAACATTTTAGATTTGCAAATTGTAGCATTTTGTTGGTGTTTCATATGCTGGAGTCGTCGGAATGACTATCTGGTATGGAAGTTTTTCAACTTTGAATCTATTTTCAGAATTAGAGGAAAAAGGCAGTACAAGAGAGCTGTAAAAGATCATATTGTTACATTGCCTGAGCTGAGCAGCTAATGATTATTTATCTGGTTATATCTTGGTTGTATTTCGTTTCATTCAAGGAACTTCTGCCCTGATCGAATCCTGTAAATGTAGTTGTTTTGTGTTTGAATGGAGATGTGAGTGACCTAAATGCATTTACATGAATACATGCCATGGAATGTGATTTAATTTCTTATGAATAAAACACTGCTTTCTTTGAAAAAAATAAATATCCATGCTTCCTTTACTGACCTACAATTCAACAATTTTGCAGCTATCAAGATCTTGATGCGCCTGAAGATGAAGTTACCGTAATAGATTACAGGAGTTTGTAGAGTAGACACGGAGAATGTTGTATTTCTTCCAGTGAGTAGAGGCAAGTTGCATTGATGCAACATGTAACCGTGTTGATGTTGAAGGAAAGAGAAGATACTTGATTGTCTTGAAGTTACAGTGATCGATGGGACCAACTGCATCGACATGCATAGTTGGCCTTTTAGTTGAAGAGGAATTGTGGCGGGGGGCTAGTAGTTATGAGATTTCCTTGGTAGCAAGCAGTGCCTACTTGCTAGATCTTTCTGGGTTCTGCATTAGCATTAAGCTCGTAGAATTTCCAATTTTTTTGTCCTCCCCCCACTTGTTGTAGTAAAAATTTCAGGAGATATGCTAATAAGAAGTTGGAATGGTTGAGACTAGAAGGGGTAAGATATGCTGCTGTAAAAATTAATTTGTGACTAGATTTGTCAGTTCAGGTTTTTGTTGCTACGTTGCGCTACTTAAAATTGAAGGAATATTGCGACTCTTGAGATTTTTGATAACATGAATGCTCTTGAATCTGTTATATGTGTTTTATTCTGGCAAGACGATTCTTTTGTTACCATTATCCTGAACTAGACATCTGCCCTTTCTCAACGCATTTCTTTAGACAAGATATTCCATTTTTCCTCTTTTTGGATGATAGAATGAGCATCATAGTTTCGAATTATTCTAAATTTCATGAGCTTAGGCACTATAAAACCACATTCCATATGGATGGAAAATATTACCTGCTTTCTCCATATTTGTTGCCCAAACGATTATAAATTAAAGGGAAAAATGACAAATATACCCTAGAACTATCGTAAATGGCTACTCTTTGGGGTGGCCCAGTGGTTTGGGCTTGGGACTTCCATGTTGGAGGTTTCAAGTTCAAAACCCCTTGCTAGCGAAAGCAAGGGGTTTGCCTTTTGGGTCGAGCTCGTCGCATCGAGCTTGCCTAGTGTGGGTTACCTTTCTTATGTGGTTTGTAAGCTATTGCATAGGAGCGGGGTTTTACCCTGTGCGCACCCAAAGGGTAGCGGCTGCGGGTTTCCCTTGTCATAAAAAAAAAACTATCGTAAATGGTATGCAGATACATGTTGTCATACTTTTGAGACATTGGTGCTCCTGTTATTCAAAAACTAGAGCATATATATCCTTTATACTAATGGACATACACATGTCATAATATTATCCACCGACTCGACATTTATTAAATATCAGATCGGCGGATGAGAGTGTGCCACGTGTCCCTATTTAGTCTTCCGTTATAGAGTTAAGGGAATATATGCTCTAGTTTTTGAATGGCAGGAGCATCAATGTCCCAAAAGTATGACGGAGGGTATATGCATATCATTTACGATAATTCGGGATATATTTATCCTTTTTCCCTAAATTAAAAAATGAAAATATCATAAAGTGCATTAGTCGACATTCCTATTAAGTTGGCTAATAGGGTATTAACTGATTTTTAATTTAGATTACTAGACTTGGTATTGGGCTAACATCCAAGTAGTATTAGCATCCGTTTTTGCAAAATATAGTGAAATTTCCGCCCTAAACTTCTTTCAAAACATAGCAAAATGCATTATATCCGCGAACATATAAAATCCATTTCTGATTGAATCGAGTGGATATAGTTTATTAGTGTAACTATATGTGTATGTACATATTTTTAAAGCAGATGTATGTGAAGACATCAACTATACGTGTGGCAAACCATATCGAATTTATGTATTTTCAAATGGTAACTGCACAACATTGGCAATTGTATGGAAGTTAATTGCATGTGAAGGGTATGCAAATTACTTCCTCCGTTCCAAAGTGTCTCTTTAGCAAAACAATTGTCCCGAGTGTCACCTTAGGAATTCAAGACAATAATTACTATGTTTTTTCAACTGTATCCTTTTACTTCATCTACATAATAATGTTCAATTTTCAAGAGACATTTATTAAAAAGGGAAATTTAGTAAATTACTCATTGTATTTATTGATTTCTTAATGGGCGTGATGTTTAGTAAGGCGACACTTATTTTGGGACGAAGCGAGTATATGTCAAGTATTTGTTCAATGATGGCGATTTCTAAAACACCTAACGAACAAGTAGGATTGGGATGAACTGTGACGACTAGGATTTTTAGATACACAAATACACGTTACATAACACACGATGGACAAGGCTATTTGACAATTTCTCACCATAACACGATGAACAAATAAAAAAACAAAATTCAAGGCTAATATACAAATTTGATGGGAAACAAAAAGTAATATTTAAAGGCAATTCTCAAAACATGGGTAATCGTTTAGGGAATTAACTCGTAATTAAACCCCAAGTTCAGGTTCAATAAAAAATCACATTTATATATATATATGTTTCCTCTGTTTACAAAATTATTGCAGATAATGGAATTCTGGGCTCTTTTTAGGTGCTACTTGGTTCCACTTCTTCAACTTCAGATGCAGCAGTTTCCAACTTCTCAAACTTTGCAACTCGAAATATCGCCAAATTAGTATCCCCTGAATGACAAGATGTTTCGAAAAGACTAATCAACTCGAGGTAGTAGGAAGTTTGACACGTATAATACAAGAGTTTAACTTCTATAAACTGACAGTTTGTCACCTCACTCATAATAAGTGAGACTAGTAAACCAATTTTTTTTTGAGAACATACACCAACAGGTTAAAATACGGTGATAGTTTAAATGTTGTTTACGTTGTTGTAAGTTAAAAACTTGATAAACTTGTGCAAACAAAACAACTACCCCATGGACAAGGAAGGATCCCTTCTCGTCGTGTTGCCACTCATAAATCATAAGAAAGTATGAGAAAAAAATGCAGTGAATGGAAATGACAGATTGAAGATCTATAGTAAAGTATGCCTTTTTCTTCACAAAGATGATGTAACAAGTAGTAGTAGCGGAGCCAGAATTTTGGTTCAAAATATGAAGAAGTAGAAACACAAAGTTGATAATGTGGTTCGTTACTTATTAAAGAAAAAGGAAAGCAGGACACTGAAAGCTTTACCAAACGTCACGAGACTTCCAGGCAATGCAGCAGCAGCCACACCAGGTACGAGCCTTTTCTCACCGATGAAAGTGCCATTCGTGCTGTCTAAATCAGTCACAACGAGATAGTCCTCCATGTTCTGCAGCCGAGCATGTATTGCAGATACTGTTTGTACATCAACAGATTTTCAGATACAAGCAGAAACTAAACGTTTCGTTTGGCAACAATTTCTTCTCGAAAGATGAAAAACACAACATTTCAGAAAGAGTTTAACTTCTATATATTGACAGTGTAATTTACTATTAAGTCACCTCAAAGATAACTATAAGTAATTGTCTTATTCATACCATGGTGAAACTAAAAAGTAAGAGAGGGCAACCAGTTATAACAAGTTAAATTGCATCGATAGTGTAAGAATTGTAGTAAACTGTCCCACGGAAGATCAAGTTGGTGAGTCGTGTGATGAGAAAACTTCCCACACAGTTCGGAGAGTACTGTAGTAGAATGAGAGGTTATATAAGCTATCACACGAATGGTTTTATTACCTGTAGGCACTGGAATGACTACATCTGCCTTATCAGCAACGCGTCCAACAATTACTACACCCTAAAGAATGTAACAGAACTTGCAGTTAACATACATGACATACGCGAAACAGGAAATTGGCTACGAAGAGCATCACATCAGACTACTTACGGAAGGTATTTCAAGAGAGCGCGGCTTTGCAGTTGGAGAACCAATGTGTCTTGTGTCTCCATCACCTTAATTTGATGTACTCAACATTTGATAGTAAGTCAATAGCTCTAAACTAAACATCAACAAAATGCTAAGAAACTCCTCGTATCGATATCCATATCTAGAGTTTACTATACTCTGCAGCTTATTACACATTGATTATGAAAACAGAGAAAGTAACATAACATTTTAGGTCCTTGCTTCAAAGCATCAACAATTAGCAGTGCATATAGCGTATGAACAGTAGCGGAACAAGGAATTTCACAAAGGGTATCCAGAAATAGCACAACAACAACTCTTTTCAAAAAGTGGAAAAAACATTTGCTATTAGTGAGAGTCAAACACGCAAGCATTCCCTCATTACAAGCGTCTGAAACCATTAGGCTACAATAGCTTGTTGTGTTACCCGACAACCATGTAGCTATGCCACTGCGTATGAGTCATAGTAATGAAGTCAAGGACAAAGAAAAACAACAAACTATAAGGGAACATATCGGTTTTAGTCATCGATTTTGATCCTTGTATTATTTGATTAAGCATATCTAACGTCTGACTAAAAAAGCGCCCGAGTATGGTCCCTGAAGTTAACTCACAAGTTATTAACTTCCATAGGATTGTCTAATGCCTCAATCTTTAAGCTGCTAACGTAGAGTGAGATGTTGTTTTATCTTTTGGTAACCGTGGTGTCCGGATTAGGTTGTTGCACTTGCACCTCGACTATTTCACTGAGTACCTCTTACCAGGGGCGGAGGCAACCTTCTAACAGGGGGTTCATCCGAACTCCCTTCGGCGGGAAATATTAGTATTTATACATTGTTAAAATTATTTTTTATGTATATATAGTAGTTGTCGAACCCCCTTCGGTCAGTTCGTGTGTTTAGTCCTTCAGATTTTGAACCCCCTTATTAAAAATCCTAGCTCCATCACTGCCTCTTACCAACATTGATACCTAATAACTCTACCCACTAAGTATTTTTTAATCGGATATCTGCTACCTCTTACTAACATTTGTACCTGGTAACTCTACTCACCAAAAGTCTAGGCAGATGGAGGACATCACTTAGCATTGTCTTTCGTCATTTTCACCCACTTCATTGACCGTCAAAACACAACCTTTTCATCCATTTTATTGGCCTTTAGGCAACATTCCTAAGTGAAGATTTTTTATTTTTTTTTAACCAAACGGATCTTAGGCCTAATTTACATCCAAAAACTAGCTCAAAAAGAGAAGGATTGTCCAAGCCATATAAAGAGTCCAGGGTTCTCGTCCTTCACCGATATGGGACTCATTCCATTCATCACCCTTTTTTTCATTTAAGTACTACTCCCTCCGTTTCATTTTACTTGACCTCAATATTATTTCATTTCACTTATCCATTTTAGTAAATCAAGTGCCCTTAGTTTTAAATAACTACATAAACTAGTAGTACTTGTCAAATATAAAATTCCAAAACATCGTTAATAACGTTAATTTAATAAAATACACTTCTAATAAAAACTTTCTTAAGGGACATGTCAAGTTAACATGGATCAACTAATATAAAACGGAGCGAGTACTACCATTTCATAATTTTGATCCCATTTTTTCCCATTCTACAATTATTAAGTACAAACACACCACCACCACCACCACCAAAAATAACAACAACAACAACAACAACAACATACCCAGTGAAAATCCCACTAAGTGGGGTCTGGGGAGGGTAGAGTGTACGCAGACCTTACCACTACCTCGTGGAGGTAGAGAGGCTGTTTCCGGAGGACCCTCAGCTCAAGTACAACAACCCAAGAAAAATAAGAGGAAACATTATATATGCTATAGTATCCAATAAGAGAAAAATAACAACATAACGTAATTCTACGAGTTGAGTCTGAGGAGGGCAGTATGTATGCAAAAAAACTACTACATGTTAAAAAAAGAGAAAAAGAACACATACCTATAAATTCAAGAACCCATGATACTGAACTATTAGTTGAATTACTCTCAACCACAGAAGCATAGATAGGTCCAAAATGCCTCAATTGCCTAGAACTACATTTTAGCTTTTTGGTTATGGAATTAAATCCAAGAAAATTAATTGAATTTGAAGAACAAATAGTAACTCTAGAAGGGAAAAAAGATGGTATTTTTTGGAGATTAACATAGGAAATAGACTGTGAAGTTGTAGTTAATTCCATCTTCTTCTTCTTTTTTTTTTGAATTTTTTGGTTCACTCTTTATGACATGTATATATATGGTTTGTGGATAAAATTGCTTTAGAGGAAAATGTGGTTGAGAACTTTGCTTTTGTAAAATGTTGTCACCAAGATTGTGGATAGCAAAAATGTCAAGTAATACTAGTGCCTAGCTCCTAGCAAAATTAAATTTTGTAGGTCACTTAGTTTTTTATTTATAATTTTTTATAATAGATTTTTATTTTGATATAATACGTAAATATGTTTAAAAAAATAGTTTTAGTTAATATTTATGTTCTCCAACTTTTTGTTTGTACAAATAGATATTTACATCTTTTTTTGAACGTTTGGTATGTATTATTTCATAATGGATCGTATTATATTGTATTGTGTTGTATTGTATCGTATAATATTGTTTAATAATACAACATTTGAATAGATTGTATCATTCTCCATCGTTACATAATGCACATATTCATAATTTGAATGATAAATCTACAAGAAATTGTAGGATACGGGTAGAACTAATGTGAAAAACTAGGATAAATGAAAAAAATAAAATTATTAAATAATACATATAAAATGAGAAGAAAATATTAACATAACGATGCGACCACACCAAATCGATCATTGCACAAAATGTGTCTTTTCGTCGTTACCTAATGATGAATTTAAACAATACAGTACAATAGAATTTACGTAACAATAAAAAAAAATATTGTATTTAGACTAACAATACACCATGTAACAACCATCCAAATAAGATGTTAAAGTTGTATAAAGTAGAATAAGTAGACACACACATTCTACATAGCATATATAATATAAATCAATTTGAGTATATTACCCAATTCTTAAAAAACTCAGGCTATACAATCTAGATTTTAACATGTTAGATCTCTTGCATTCACTAAAGTTTGTGACCCAATAAAAATAAAATAAGTCTCATAAAATTTGATTTAAAATCTCCATAGAAGATACTACCCCTAAAAATAAAATTCTAATTTAAAAAGGATTGAAAAGTTGAGGTCTTTTATTCATTACTAATCCTAATTTAGGTAAAACTCTTAAGTTGGCCCAGTTTTTTTTTAGTATTAAAATTTGCAAAATTCCTCTTTTCAATCAACTATGACTCCTCACTCAGAAATGAAAACTTCTTGAAAGAATGATTTTTTTTAATTAGAAAATATTTATCTTATCTCAATTCGAAAAAAAAAAAGAAATAAAAATATTTCTATTTTATGTGAATTATTTTTCTTGATGTTTAAATGAAAATTTATGACGGACTACGATCTTATATATATAATCTATATTATCAGTTTAAAATATAAATGGATTTATTCTATTTTAATTGTTAAAATGAGATTAAGAAGAAGAAAAAAAATATCATTTTCTACTTAATGCCCTAATAATTATTTTATGTCCTCATAGTAACCCCGTCATTAATTTTTATTTAGATATTGATAAAAAAATGTAATAAAATAGAAAATAATTTTTCTTTCTTAATATTTACCGAATTGAAGTAAGATAAAATTTCTAACTAAAAAAATCATCATTAGAAAATTAAAAGGATGTGTTTAAAAGAAAAAATAATAATATAATTATTTGAAAAATTACATTTTGACCCATTAAGTAACAATAATTAAAACATTTATGGACCAAACTATTGACAATAAAATATTTATGGATTAAATCATTCACTAAAGATATCTTTATTCATTTCGCATCATTTAAAAATATTTTTGATCCTTTTATTTAGAATAGTTTAGAAGGGTAATGCCCCCTCTATTAATAGTTTAGAAGGGTATATTAAGGTATATAGTTAAAGGAGATACTTATTATGTCTTTTCCCTATAAATAACACAAAGAGTTAAGTAAATGGAAAAAAATACTCTAAAATATAGTATACATATCCTTCACATGGTTTTCAACTAAAGTTAAAACAAAAGACATTTCATTCTTGAACTTTTATGTTTGTTTGTTCTTATTTGGATAAAATTAGGTATATGTGAAATGAAATATTTGAATTCACATATACCAAACATCTTCCAATATATATAAAAGGATATGTATAGAAATGTTCAAGAAAACCTTTCTTTTTCTCATGTGTTTTTTCTAATAAAAAGGAAAGTTTCATTATTTGAATGGGTCATTAATTTCTTCCTTATTATCCATGACAATACTTGAAAAGGTAAATAACAATCTATCATTAAGAAAAATAACTAATCTCATAATAGAGTTGATAAATTCATAATCATAGCTATTCAGTAATAATATTTATATAATCTTTTGTATCAAAAGGTCTTTTAGAAATATAAGAATGTTACTGAAAAATAAATAAATGTATGAAAAATGTCTTTTTCATCAATTGAGACAAATAATTTATTTATGATTAAAATCTCCTATCAATTCGTAAATCGCTTAATTATCAAATACAAGTAACAGATTTGTCGATTATTTCATCGATGTCTCCCATTCATTCTTTTTCGCTTTATCGTCTTAATTTCTTAGAAAACCTCCTCTCTCTTTTTTATGTATGAACTATATACTCCAATCAAATGCATATATAACTAAAGATATTTCATAGTTAGATTTTTATTGATACTTTCAAAATGATGTAAGATTGTGAAACATTATATTTTAGATAAGAATTGAGTACTTTTACCTAATTAATTTTATCTTAATAATTTCTTTGCATAAAAAAAGAATTTATTATATTGAAAATAAAAAAAATCTTTACATAAGTAGCCAAATAAATTATACACATATCATCGATTATTATTAAAATAATTAATTTGGTAAACAACTATTTAGATTAATTTTTCTATATAGAAAATTCAGAGAGTACAAATCCCTTGTTTGCATTAAAGACTTGGGAGAATATTAGGCAGTACAATCTATCATAAATAGTACTAATTAATGTCACTGACTTAAGTTGTACTTTTAAACTATTCTCTGGCTATGTTTCATCTTATTTGGGGTGGGGGTGGGCGTGGGGGTGGGGTGGGTGAGAGACTATGAAATTATTAAAGAGAAACTTTTTAAAAATTAACTCAAATTCCTTATATGGTACTTCCTCCAATTTTCATATTATAAGTGCTGTTTTTATTTTTTTTAATTAAAATTTAAAAATAAATGATGTTCGATATGATTAAAAGAATAGTAAATTTTTTACTTGATAGATGATTTTTTTTTGAGGTAGAAATGCATGTTTTGTCTCATACAAATTAATATCATGGTGGGTGGTGATATATATTTTAGAAACTTATAATTGGCTAAGTTTTATTCTGTAATAGTATTCCTCCAATTTTAATTTGTTGATCTAATTTTCTTTTTTAATTTATTTAAAAAAGAAATGCATCTTTTTTTCATTTAATAATTCTTTAATTTCGACATTTCATGTGACAACTTTGTTCATTATAAATATCTTTAGGACCCGCTTGGCCATCCCAATTTAGTTACTTTTTTTCAGAATATTTTTTCATTTTGCTTAAGAATCAGTGTTTGATCATGAAATTTCAAATTTAACTTTACGTTGGATTCCAAATTAGGAAAACAACATATACTAATATATTTCCAGCTTTATTTTCATAATTTCAAATAAAATGTTGTCTTCTCTCCTTTGCCAAAAATATAGTTAAACACAACTTCATCTTCAATTTTATTTTGAATTTCAATTTCATAAATTTCAGCTATAATTAAAATTATTTGAAATTAATGGCTAAATGTGTACTTGGTTTAAGAAATGAGTATATTCAGGACAACGTAGGAGTAACTTTGGTGGAGGACAAGAACCGAAAAGTGAGAGTGAAATAGTTCGGAACATGTGAAGAGGAGATGTCCAAATGCCCTAGTGTATATGTGTGAGAGGTTGGCAATGAGTGGTTTTACGAGAGGTAGAGGTAGACCCAAGAAGTAATGGGTAGAGGTGATTAGACATGACATGACATGATTCAACTTACTGTGGATATGACTTTAGATAGGAGGTTTTGGAGGACGTAGATTAGGGAAGCAGGTAGCAATGCAGTATCTCGTTGTTCGTCCATACTAGTAATAATATTGCTTCAACAGTTTCTTATCCTTTGATTTGTATTATTATTTTTTGTTACTTGCACTTTGATAACCATATTACTTTGTTATAGTTACTGTTCTATTACTATTTGTTGTTTCTTGTATTTCGGTTATTTCTTTTTTTGAAATATTTTGGTCATTTTTTCTTAAACTGGGATCTATCAGAAATGACCTCTCTATCTATAAAATAAGAGTAAAATTTATATACATTCTATCTATGTTCAAACCCTACTTTACGTAATCATAATTAATATATTATTGTTATTATTTAAGATTACAATATTCAAAAAAATTCTTTTATCATGCCCAATAAAATTAAGATAAAAGATAAACAAATAGGAGGGGAAGGACTAGAAATAATAAGCAATAATTAGGTTAAAAAGGGGAAACTTTTTTATAGTGTAATGCCAAATTTCCCTCTCTATCTTATTATCAAGCTCTCTTTGTTGTGTTATATGGACTCCATAAATTTCTTCCTAATTCTTTAGTTAATTAATTATATCATTTCTTAATGATCAACCCCATACATAAGTGGATAACTTATTTGTTTCGTTTGATGGGGGTATTATTTTTAAATTTTATTTTTTTTAAATGATATATTTTATATCAAAAAACATTTTAACTTTATTTTTTTCTTGTACTTATGACATATATTTACTTTCTTGTAATTGCTTTTTCAATTAGTGTACATTTCTGTAGTTAACTTATTTGTTCATGCTTTAGCTAGGATAATTATTTGGCATAATATATAAATATGTTTTTTTTAATTTGGTCTTAATTTATATTGGCATAATACATAAATGTGTCATTCAATTTGGCTTTAGTTGATATTTATATTCTCCAACTTTCGGTGTGCATATGTAGACACTTAAACTTGTATAAAATTGAACAAATAAACACATTCGTCTTATGTGACATCCCATATGACAATTTTGTGTCCTACGGTTACGTGTATTATGCCACGTAGGACGTGTATGTCTACTTGTTCAATTTTATATAAGGTTAAGTGTCTACTAGTGCACACCCAAAGTTGGAGAGCATATATAAAAATTGAAGTCAAGTTAGAAGGCATATTTATGTATTGTGTCATTCACATTTACGTCATTTAATCTTGGGTGTGCACACTTAGACACTTAGACACGTAAATATATATAAAGTTGAACAGAGAGACACGTGCGTCCTACATGACATCTTATGTGACAATTTGAATCCAACGTGGTGTCCTATGTGTATTATGTCACGTAGGACTCACGTGTCTGTTTGTTCAACTTTATGCAAATTTAAATATCTACTTGTGCATCCCCAAAATTAAATAACATAAATTTAAAATAAAATTAAGTTAAAGAACATATTTCTATTTTATGCCAGTTATTTCTATATCTAGTTAGATAGAATGGGGATTTATATCATTTATTTCTAATAAATATATAATATATACTCGCTTATGATTTGAGTATTAATTGGGAAGACCCTTCTTTTAAATAATATATATAAAAAAGGAATTAATAAGTCACATGACTTTGAAACCAATAGAGTAAATAATTCTTTATTTATACAACCCCACATGTTAAAAACTCCTCTATTTTTCTTTGTTTTTTATTTGCAAAGTAATCCAAGATTTCCTTTGCTATATATATATTTTTTTAAGAAAGAAGAAAAAATGGTGAAAAGATAGAGAGAAAATAAAAGGTATCATCAAAGAATGTGGTGTCGTGAATAAAATTATTTTTTCTTTAATTAAAAATTTTGTTTTTAAGCTTTGAATTTGAAAAAATCTTTAGTAAAGAATTTTACCTTATTTCCTTTTCCCGACCAAAGTCACTTAGAGGTCGTTTGATGAGAAACAAGTTATTCATCTATTATTTTTCGTATAAGTCATACGTCGTTTTCTAGGTAAATAAAAAATAAGTTATTCTGTATAAAATTAATACGACGTTTAGTTGACAATTTAGAAACCCGCATATAACTAATACAAAATAAGTTAGGAGGAATTCTATGTATTATTTTATGCAATGATAGACAGTGGAATACTAATAATTAATTCATGCATAACTGAGCATGTATAAAATAATACATAAATTCACTCACTACTAATTTCTACGTAACTCTAATCGGCTACTAAATGGCCCCTAGGCCCTATCTAATGTTTGAATTAGTCTTTGCTCTAATGCAAATACCAAATATCCTATGGAAAAAAAAAGACCCCTATGGGCCTGTCTAACCTGAATTTGAATTAGTCTTGACTCCAATGCAGAGACCGAATATTCGAAGAAAAATAAAAATAAATAAATAAAGGTGATAAAAGCTTCAAATTAAAGAAAGCAAATGATTTCTTTTTTCCTTAATTTAATAATGTGGGTGTTTATCTATCCCTAATCTTTCTCCTATATTTTCTCACTCTTCTTGTTGCAATGTAAAACCTCTCTCTTTTTTGTATTTTTTTTTACCCTTTTGGCTTCTTTATTTGAAATTCCTTAAGCTGCTGACACCTTAGCTATCTCTTGTTGTGTTTCTCTTTTCTCAAACTCTTTTTGTTTTCATTAATAAGTGGATCTTGATTTCTTTTCTTCACCAAACAACAATTGGGTGTTTTTGCTCAAAAAGATTCTTACTTTTTGTTCATTTACTCATTTTTAAAGTTTGGGTTTTTGCATTACCATTTCATCTTTCAGTTTTGTTTAATGGATCTTCAAAAAGTTTGAGTCTTGTGTTTTGTATACTTCATATTTTGGGTTTTTGAGTTCATTTTTTAAAAGGGGTTCTTGTATATTGGGTTTTAAACTTAATTTCAGCTTTTTCTGTGTTGAATTCAATTGAATTCTGTTAATTTTTTGTTGAGGGACTGATAAGCGGTCACTAGCTCAAAGACTTTGTTGGACTGCTTCACTAGCTTTCTTAATTCAGGTATGATTAAATGTTGATTTTGTGATGAATTTTTTAGTTTGAGCTTGTTATGTTTCCTGGTTTTATTAGGCCTTTATTTGTCTAAGCATTTTTGTATGTATTTTTTTTGGTGGGGTGGGGGGTTAAGGGAGGTGTGAATGGGTTTTTATTGGTGTGAGTGAAGTCTGTAGATTTTAGGAGTTCATTTTCATTTTGACAACAAGGAGGAGGATATACCACTGTAATCTCATTAGTGGGTCTTGGGAGGGTGGTGTGTATGCAGACTGCTGTCTTGCCCAACAACGAAAAGAAAGATCGATTCTTTGGAATCAAGGTAGAGTGGTGTGTATGAAGTTTTACCCAACAACGAAAAGAAAGATCATTCTTTGGGATCACTTGTGAAGGTAGAGAGATTGTTTTCGATAGATTCTCGATTTTCTGATTTTATTACGTGTTAAATTGCTTTTGGGGTTTGGAGTGGGTGGGGCTAGCCGGCTAGGTGTGAGTGGGTTTTTATTGGTGTTAGTGAAGTCTGTAAATTTTCAACTAGGAGTCCAAGTGTGAGTAAGCTAGCGTTGGTCATAGATTTTGAAAATTTATCTTCAAATATCTATTTGGCCATGAAATTTGATTAGATTTTGAAAAATTATCTTCAAAATATTTTCAAGTTCACAGTCCAAATTTTGGGAAAATTTTCACTTCCACTCGTAAAACTTCAATTTTTTCCTAGTAAAATGCATGTCCAAACACAATTTCAAGTGTCAAAATCACAATTTCAAAAATTGAATTTTCAAGTTTCAACGTCAAAATCGTGGTCAAACGTGAGCCAAGTATTTTGACGTGGTTGAGGGTCTTGCCTTCCATAGTGGAGGTAGAGGGTTCATCAGTAGCATAGCTTCCGCTTCCACTTCAACTTCTCCTTCCCCAGTCCATGATGTAATAAAAGAGTGTAGGTATTTTAACTTTTTTAGTGTGAAGTTATGCTGTGCAATACAATTAACAGGACATTTTGTGCATTTGTCCTTATGTTATTTTAATCGGAATTTTCATAGTGAAACCAACAAGGTGGAAAAAGTTCCCCAAAGAAATTGATTTCCTTTGCAGCTAAATTGTTGAGTTCGTGATATGCTGATTTTGAAGCTAAATGATTGATCAATATTATCGTCATCTTCTTTTTTTTATTTGTTTTCAGAAGTTAGCAGCTTCTTTGTTTTATTCGACAAATATGACGTATATGTTTATTTGCTTTGATCAAATCATAAAGTTATTATATATACCTAGGATTGAGCTCAGTGAATTTCTTTGTGAACTTCATAATATAAACACTTTACTTCTTCTGTTTCATCTCATTTTACCCCAAATAACTTGTTGTGTCGTGTTATTTCGTAGTTAATGAGATAAGGTGGGTCTGGTGAGTTTTTAGAAGTTTAATGCCCTGAATTATGTATTGGGGAATTCTGAATAAGTTATCCCTTTTCATCATTTATCATTTTATCTTTTATGTTATTCTGTGTGAACTTGCTTTCTGAAGTTGGTGGTTTATATCTATAGTTTCTAAATTCTGTTGGTTCAGCCCTTTTGTAGTGCTGTTATTTGAATAAAATCCTTAACTTATCCCAAGTTTCTTTTTTTTGGCAGTTTCTGATATTAAGCTCGACTGGCTTCGTCATGAACGAGGTCACTCGCTTGGAACATATCGCCTTTATTTTTGCCTCGACTTTATAACAAACAATTTCATCTCCTTCTTTTGGCAATTACATACTATTTTTTTATTTATTAAACATTTTTAGGATATGAGCATGACAAGTGAAACCGAGGAAAGGATGACATCCAAAGTTGACATGGATTCACCAGATGAAGCTAGCGGTGGAGATTTAGGAGAAAGTGTACCACTTAAAAAAGGTCCCTGGACTTCTGCGGAAGATGTGATTTTAGTGGATTATGTCATGACACATGGTGAGGGGAACTGGAATGCTGTGCAGAGGCATTCAGGACTTGCTCGTTGTGGTAAAAGTTGCCGTTTGCGGTGGGCAAATCACCTGAGACCAGATTTAAAGAAAGGTGCATTCACCCCAGAGGAAGAGCAGCGGATAGTTGAACTGCATGCTAAAATGGGAAATAAATGGGCACGAATGGCTGTTGAGGTTCATACTATCTCTCTATCTTTTCATAAAATCTTCAAATAAAATGTCTTTAACTCGCATCCTTCATTTATGTTTTTACTTCATATTAATTCCTATTTAAGTTGGATTTCCTACCCCGATAAATTCGAGGTTTCTGCCATTACTGTGGACAGAATCCATATCATCACTCCTTCCGGACAATGTCTTGTAGTCCTTGATAAGTACTCTTTTTATTACTCCCTTTATCAGATTTTCTGTGGTATGCTTTTCTTTTTAGTCTATCCCAAAAAGAATGACATATTTATATAGTTAGAAACAATCTAACTTTAAACTTCCTATTTTACCCTAATGAGATGATTTAGTACTACAGAGATGTCCATGGCTTGTTTTATGCTTTAATTTCCTTAAGTTTCAAAAGTTTTTCTTTCTTAAACTTTGTGTTCAGTCAAACAACATCAGGTAAAATGACATGGAGGGAGTAATACTTAAATTTTGAATAAGTAATTAGTGCTCCCTCCATCTTAATTTATGTGGCACTGTTTGGCTTGGCAAAAAGTTTAAGAAAGGAAGACTTTAGAAATTCGTGGTCTAAAATAAATCTTAGACATTTGTGTGGCTATAAATCATTTCATTAAGGGTAAAAGGGGAATTTTAAAGTCAGTTGTTTCTAATAATATAAAAGTGACAAAGTTACCTATTTCAAAAAAATTATAGAAAAGTGACGTTCATTTTGGGACAAACTAAAAAGAAAAGGGTCTGACATAAATTGGGACAGAAAAGAGTATTATTTTGATCAGTATGTCATCTAATTATGAGTTTTTGCTATCCTTCAAATTTCCACGAGGTAGTGGCAAGGTCTGCGTACACTCTACCCTGCCCAGACCCCACCTAGTGGGATTTCACTGGGTATGTTGTCAGGGGATCTTGATCTGTCCAATCTTTTTGAATCAGATTTAGTTTTTCTTTCCAGTATCCCCCTGCTTGCAATCATGTTATCCCAAATTCTATATTTGTTGGCTACTTTTGTGTTATCATGTTAAATTATAATAAGTAATCCTCAATGATACAGTTGAGGGCGTTTCGGAAACAGCCTTTCGGTAAGTTCTGCGTACACTCTACCCTCCCTAGACCCCACTTAGTGGGATTTTGCTGGGTATGTTGTTGTTGTAATCCTCAATGATACTCCAATGTACGACGGAAAAGAAAAACAGTAAGATCCTCACTAAGAGCACTTTACCTCCAGAAATCAGAATAAGAGAAAGCCCTCACTTCCTACCCATAGCTTTCGCGTAAAGTCATCTATAGTTCTTGTTGACACTTCATGTTGTGTAATCAAACCCATCCTGTTTATTGATAACAATTGGCCATCCATTTCTTCATCAAAAAAACAGTTGGCCATCCATTTAATTTGCTATGTAACTAGAACTGCATTTTCGTTAAATCCTGGTCAGGGTATGAAATGAATTCCCCAACTGATAGACTTGTTTCTCTTACGTATGTCAATTGGACTCATTTTCAGAACTGAAGTGGACTCAGATTAATCTATCTTTTGAAAATGAAACTTGAATATTTAGAAATATAAGAATATTACTACGAGATGCAAATTTCTTATTTCAAAATGATGAAAACATGTACTTAAAATCTTAATGAAGATTGTTTTGATAATTCCTAGATGCATAATAGGACTACCACTTCGGGACACAGGGGTTCTGAGCCTTAGAAATCCAAAATATTACATCTACTCAAATGGGCATTGCATTTGGGGTTGATAATATGAACAGTGTATGGCTGTACCAGCGTAGCTTTCCCAATCAGGCTTTTGTTGGCAATTGGTTTTTCTATCTCTCTTTAAATTGAACTAGTTATTAACTATTGAAGTTTCGTATCTTGCTGCATTTGTTTTGCTCTATGTTCGACACTAAGGGGTGTCCAAAATTCACCTAATTATGCCTTGATCAGAAGAGATATGACATGGATTTAGAGATTCATATACCACCGTAACAGTTGCCAGAATCCAAGATGTAAAAGGTTTCTGGCTCAATGAGGTTATTGCATCGTCAAGTCTCATCTACATTAACAGATTTGTATGTACATTTATTATACACTTGGTCATTGTCCCTTGACCAGGATATGAAAATTAGACAAAAATGTTTGCCTGGTTAAAAGGTGAGAACTGAAGTTACAAATAATGAACGCCACATTGTCGGAGCCCCTTTCTCCCAAGACAATTTTCTCTAATACTATCTGCTGTCACTTGGAATAGTCCAAGTTACATTTTCCCATCATTTTGATACAATGATTATGCTAATGAATAGTGTTTTTGTTCTTGGTAGAACTTAAACAGTTATACTTCTTTTAGTACTTTTCATTTTAAAAAAGGTCTCATGACTTTGTAAGAATCTGTCTCAACACTTATGTAGTCCCGGATTTGCTGTCCAACTTCTACTTTAGGTTCTCCCACAGCTCATAGTACTTCAATAGTCTATTATGGACTAGAAAAGGTTTAAATTCTTTAAAACACTACCTATCATTTCCACATTGAGACCCGCTTCTGTATAAATACCATAATTGAACTCTTATCGCAATAACAATTAAAGAGATAATGTTAGGCTGGAGATATTATTTATTAAGTAGGAGTGTGATATCTTCAAATTCTCTGTTGGATAATCGGTGGTATATGATTAATATTAACTTTTGTTATTCCCTTTCTACCCTTTCAGTTGCCTGGCCGCACAGATAATGAGATAAAGAACTACTGGAACACCAGAATAAAAAGACGACAACGTGCAGGCTTGCCAATTTACCCTCCAGATATTTCTTTCCTGGTAAGTCAGAACAAACAAAATGAGGAGTTGGGTGCATTCTCCTCTGCAGATGCGCAAAATTCTGATGTCTTGGGAATTAACAATTTTGAGATTCCTGCTGTGGAGTTCAAAAAATTGGAACTCAATCATCTGTTGTATCCGCCACAACTTGCTGACATTCCTGCTCGTAGCTTGCTTGATGATCCTGTAAGTAACTTTCTGGCCCAGGGTCATAGAGCTCCCTATAGTAGTACATATTTCCTTTCTACAACGTATCCCTCAAAGCGTATACGAGGATCAGAATCTGTGTTCTCCGGTTCAAATGGTGATCTCCTCAACTCCTTACAAAATCAGAATGACAGTTCTTTGCTTGCTCAACCCTTGGGTTTTTCTTCATATAGTCATAATTTAACATATGATGATAACCGATCATTCTCAAGTGTAGTTCCGGGCGGCCATGCCTATTTAAATGGCAACTCCTCTTCAGAGCCCACATGGGCAATGAAGCTGGAGCTCCCTTCACTCCAAAACCAGACAGAAAACTGGGGCTCACCTCATTTGGCTCTTCCTTCATTAGACTCTGTTGATATTCTGATTCAGTCCCCTCCAGCTGGACATAGTGAATCCGGTAGTCTGTCACCTAGCAACAGTGGTCTACTTGATGCTGTGCTTCATGAATCCCAAACTATGAAAGCTTCACACGATAACTCACACCAAGGGAACGAGACATCTGGTGTTGCAGTCAATAATTCATATCCAGATCTCAATGGATGGGATGGGCATCCAATCTCTCCTTTAAGTCAATTCTCTGCATCAGTATTTAGTGAGTACACCCCTATCAGTGAAAGTTCATTACATGAGTTCCTGTCAATGACCACAATGCCAGGTGAGGACGGTTTATTTACTAACTACTCCTGGTTATCTGCATAGTTGAAGTTTATTGTGCTTCTATAATTGGATTCTTCCATGATATGTTAAAGGATGCAAGATTAAGCAAGAGATTGGCGATCTAGCCCCCTTGGACGAGGAAGACGACACATCAAACCAGACGATCTTTTCCAGTCCCAAGACACAGCATACTAATAACCATCTGGCTTTGAAAGATGCTCTTGTTTCTGGCTTTTTAGATGATTGTTCATGGGATTGCAAGCAAATCCATGCAGTAGCCACATCATCAGGTCAAGCTAGCGGACACAATTCTTGTTCTTGGGATGCCATGTCAGCCGTGTAGGCTACAGCCCGAATGAGATTATGATAGTTTTGAAGTTTCGATAACGTCTTTTGACACAATTGGTTATCTCAGCTATCGAACGACAATGACCATTTCTGGATTTTCCTGTGTGCATCTGTTTAAGGCAATCTAGATACAAAAACAATGAAATATTTTTTTTATGTGGCATCAAGTTGGACTGCAGTTTTCAAAATATTAGACTGAGACATGCTTAATTAAGGCAACATGGACAGTGAGCATTCATGTAGCCTGCCTCAACTTGCTTGTTATTGAGGGGTGGTTGTTTGCTGTTGTAAATCAACTATGGAATATGCTAGCTTTTTATATTTCGATATTCTATATCAAAAACAAGCAGTCGATCTCACAGGATGAATGACTTCCAGTGCATAGATGCACCAGTTAGCTCAAACAATTAATTTTAAATAAAACGTAGTCTGGTGCACTAAGTTCTTGCTTTTTGTCGGGATACCAAAAAGAGTTCAACCGCATTCTTGAAACAAAAATCTTTCACACCTCGATGATGTAATATTCACTTTAACTCTTCTAAACTTAGATTATTTGATTTACTATAAACAAAAACACAATACCCAATGTAACCACAAGCGAGATTTGAAAAGGATATAATGTACGCAGAACTTATCCGCCCTACCTTCTACGTAGTTATACATAGCTCTATAGCTATATATCCAAGTGACTCTTACCATTACCATATTTAGCGCTCCCCCTCAATATAATGGCACAACTGTTTAACTCCACTTAGAAAATGTGTGTTTTTAATTTTCTATACAGAATTCATTGCATTGGCAGGAAATTTAACATTCGCAAAAGTTCATAGTCTTTAATTTTCTTAATAATGACTTAAGTTTTGAACTTTCACAAAATAGGTTCAAGGACCAAAATTACACATTTGGATAAATTGGGTTGAATACCAGAATAACGAAAAACAGAAAATAAGGCAAAATCACCATTTCCACTATTCAAACAGATATGAGAAAAAAGAATCAACCAAACAACCCATATATCAACAGAAGAATCAACTCATCTCTCCCTAGTCTTACTACAACAGCTTAAATGACAGGTCTGATCTGACTTTCACTGAAGGTAAAGAACACAACCAGTAAAAAATTTGAAACTAAGAGTTGTCTTACAGAGTTCCGGAGCAACGACTACTTGCCAGCTTAGGAAATAGGCAACAGCAATTCAGAAATTTGGTACTAAACCAGAGAAGAGGCAGCAACGTTTTTCTACAAAGCAGCACTTGTGAAGTAGAAACAAGAGTATCCTCCAATCAGGGGTTGAAGTTACAAAGGTTGTAATGGCAACAGCAAAGGTATCGACTTTCCAGAATCACGTCTTAACCCTAAATAGTCTACTGAAACCCAAACTTGGTGTCAGCAAAAACGTTTAAAAACTCAGTATGGAACAACTTCCAGGATACCGGTATTACAAACAGACTTGTTCGGTATTTCAGAAACTATGGTACATTTACCTTCCTGTAACATTTTCAATACATCTTCCAATATACAGAACAATAAAATCAGGGTTCTCTATCTAAAATCAGGTCCGGTGCCTAACCCTCCTGCCATTGGTATCGCCACCATCTGAAAGCTGGGCCCAAACGCTTCTAGACTTTCCTCCTCCACTGCTACAATCATCCTCACAACCAGCAACGGTTTTAAGAAGCTCTGACTGAAGAGAAGGGCAGTTTTCCTTAAGGTATTCAAATCCATCAGATTGCATGACAGCTGCAGAAATATGCCAACAAATAGATGAGGGAAACTGCAGTGCAAAGAAAGCACGCAGAAAACACACCTGCAGGCTGCAGTTTTCCATATACCATAGCCTAGAAAGGTCCCCAAATGAACTTTGACACTAGTTATAGTCGAAGCTAAACTCCCCAAGGGGGAAGCAACTCATCAAACAAATGCTCGAGACACTTGGACATCCAAAGGGATATGCACGTTCTTTTGCGACATTCTATAGCACCAAGTCAGTTTTTTTTCTTTGGATCAGTTCTATAACAGTATCTCATTTAGTGTCATGACTTGCTCAGTAAGACTTCTTTTAGAGCCCACTTAATGGAAAAACAGGTTTGCAATTAAAATAAACTATGTGATTCATTTCATCATTTTTTGTTCATTCACCAAATAATAGCCTGTTTGGATTGGCTTATTTCAAGTGATTTAAGCACTTTTGGAGTGTTTGGGTAAATTAAAAAATGCTTATAAGCACACTTGGTTTTAAGCTAAAATGATAAAAATAAGACAAAAGCTATAAGTTAGAATTTCGAACTTATGGCTTTTGGCTTATAAGTCAAAAATCAAAAGGCAATCCAAACAGGTTCTAATACTTCAAGTCCATTTTAGCAATAAGTGCCCCCTCCCAAAAGCACTCAATAACAAAACCAGAAAATAATTACATTGATCTATAATTCTTTTAGGTATCTTGATTCAAATTTGACATATCCTAACTTGGTGAACACCAAAGCTTCTGGTGCAGGAATTAGAGGCTGTTTTGATGCTTTCTGCTTTAAGACAGTGGTGAGGCCAAGAACATTTCTTCTTTCAGTTCAGAGAAAAATCTCGTTGCTATTTTGATGTTCATATGCAGAAAACTCATTTGATTTCCCAATTGAGAATTTATTTCACTTGAGTGGATTCCAATCATAAATCATTCCATGATGCACCCTAATGCAGCTCTAGAGAAAAGCAACCTAACAACAGAACAACGGAAGCTGGAGTTTGACAGTTAAGTCAGACTTCTTTTGGTGCTGTGTAGAGTGTGGCTTAAGACTTGAGGTGCATGGCTGGGTGTAGTCTTGCTGGAGCAACAAAAGGAGATTAATGGATCCATAGAAGTTCAGTTGATAACACCATCGGGCGAAATTGTGTTCAACGAAATTGAAGTCAGCATGTATAACATCCGTGGCATAGATGTCCATGCCAAATTCATGAGCACAAGTTATAACCATTTCCCATCCCTTCACCAGGACAGGATAGCAATCCACTTCATCAGCGTAATTGCTAGATACTTTTTTGCTATGGGCTTGTTACATTGTCTAAAGAGGTACTGATCACATGTATATCTGGGATGACATGCAGCTTCTCATGTTTGTAAGAAGAAGGGAGGCCGTGAAAAAACAAGAAGGTAAAGACAAAAGAAATGCATCATAGAAGCCCTTCATACCCAAGTCTAACTCTTCAATAAAATATCTCTAAAGCCCCTCTTTTTTCCAGTTATCTCTAGAGAACCTCCAGTGCGAGAGAATACCAAATTATTGAATATAGGAATGAAATGGGTCCAAATGGAGCGATTCATATAGCAAACCCTTAGCTAGGAATCAGGCAAAGCTTCTGTGTCTGTCGTTGTTGTTTACGATACTCTAAAGCAGCTTCAATTTAGAAAAGTTCTAAGCAAAATGCTCTTATTCCACCTGGCAGCTGCACTTCTCAATTTTCAGTATTTTCCATGAGAAGAGAAAAGAAAAATGCTCAATAAAAGAAGAAAGACTTATTTCCTTTTATGTCCTATCAGACATAAAATATATGGTCAGCCTCAGGAAAGAAGCATAATGCCTTACTGAATAGGTTTTGGAAAAGAGAGAAGGCAAGAAACTCAGCAAAGAGACAGACATGGGAATGGTTAACTATACATACAAAGATAGATCCGATAGATACTGTTGACATGCTAAGGGTCCACTACTCCACAGCTTTCTGCTCAAGTGAACAAAAAATATGACAAATAACCCGCCCAAGCAACAAAAAAATTGTGGGGGGGGGGGGGGGGACAACCAATGACAAGGCAAAATGCACAATGTTCATGCTAAACAAACCACCAATTTTAATTTATTGCAATCCAAGGAAAATGC
>JAJOOR010010524.1:0-35787 GCA_036250505.1 Solanum acaule | reverse complement strand
GAATTGAAGCTTGAGATTGAGTCTTGAATCCGGAATTAGAGCTTGAGATGTTTGAATTTGGTTGAGGATCTTGGTGGAATTTTGGAGAGGGCTTAGAGAGTGTTTTTGAAATTAAAAAAAATGACTAAGTATGGGACATTTATAAAAGAACGTCCCCAACCCGCTAAAAAAAAAACGTTCACTCGAAATTGCAAATCTGCACAGACTGGTTTTACGAAAATGGTCATAACTCCCTCATCCGAACTCGGAATGAGGTGAAACCAAGTGCGTTGGAAAGCTAACTCAAAGAGCTTTAATTTAATAGTTTGTGCCTCTCCCAGTTCCTTGTGTGCTAAGAGATATGATCCTTTAAAGTTGACCCTTTAAATCGCATTTTTTGCAATTTTCGAATTTTGATACGGTTGCTCTAAAATTCGGGTTAGACCCATTTCCCACTCAATTTGAACCCCTGAATAAGAATACGAAGTCGAATTTCCAAAATCATGCACGGATTTTGAGATATGAAAATACAATTATAGGTGTTTCTAAAGCACATTTTCGGGCATTTTTGGGGTCGTTTCATTGTTGCATTGTTGATTAAGAAAAAATGAAGTTCAAATGAAGAATCATGGAAGAATTGGGGAAACACAATTGCAAAATTATCATGACAATAGCTCCAAATGAATTTTTTTTTGAGAATGGGTATAGAAAATGGGTTAAATTATTTTGGATTTAAGATAGATAGATGGGTCCGGCATGTGTTTAAAATGGGAAATGGGTCAATTTTGTTTGATTTGGGGATTTCCGACAATTGAGGGGTATAAATGGTGAAATTAGTGACGGCGAGGGTATGAATAACTTTGCTTTGACGGTAAGGTATAGTCAACTAATAAACTAAAGTTTAGGGGTATTTTTGACCCTTTTCCCTAAAATAATTAGGAAAAGACTCAATTGCCCTTGACATACAGCTGACACGAACCTCCATATGGAGGCCCACACGATCTATCTAGGGGTCCATGAGCCGTCTAGGCAGTCGTGGTCCCTAGACCAGTGGCTTGCAAAGTCCAGCCCCCCTCCACACACCCACCTTCACGGGCCGTCTAGACCTTCACGAGCCGTCTATGGGCTCGTGGGAGGAGGCCAACCTCGAGATGGTTCTGCCTCCATTTCACGGCCACCACCACGAGTCGTGTGGCTCACCATGAGCCGTCTAGGGGCTCGTGGGAGGGGAGCCCCTTTTGGCCAAACACTGGAAGGCAGCCACGAGCACCACCACAAGATGTGGTGCCCTTCATGGCCCGTCTAGGGCTCTATGAAATGTGTCATGGCTCAATCATGGGCTGGTGACTTTCCATTTTCCTCCTTTGCTAGACTTCAAATTTCCGGGATGTTACATTATCTCTCCCTTGGGAACATTCGTCCTCGAATGGGATCCTATATATCACATGAAGAAGAGAACTCTAAACTAGCAACCCATCATGCATGCAAGCACATAACTGCACATACCCAAGGAGGAAACATCAACTCCAATCTAAAGCACGTTTATAACATCATAACATGAAGACTATATGCAAATCATACTCAAATGCACATAAACATGTAAAAATCAATCAAATTGACTCATTTTCTTAAAACTTAAGCTTTTTCATAATCATGCATAAATGAGGAAATCATGGGAATATCTAAGACACATGACACCAAAAGAGTAAACCATGAGGAACTCATTACATCAAGATAGAGTAAGGGTATAATGAAAGAGATGAGGATATCCGACATCATATTGGCCTCTGCCTCCCAAGTAGCACCCTCAACTAATTAATTCCTCCACAACACTTTCACGGAAGCGATTTCTTTATTTCGTAACTTCTTGACTTTGTCGGTCTAAAATCTCAACTAGGACTTCCTCATAAGAGAGATTCTCATCAACTCCCAAACCTTCTAAGGGAACTATAGATGTCGGATGACCAACATAATTCTTCAACAAAGTGACCTGGGAAAATGGATGCACTGATGTCCATTCATTAGGCAATTCAAGTTCATAAGCAACTGTACCAATATGTCTCAAAATCTGATATGGGCCTACATTTCGGGGACTAAGCTTCCCTTTCTTACCAAACTTCATCACACCCTTCATGGGTGAGATTTTCAACTAAACCCAATCATGAACATCAAACTCCAGATCTCTTCTTCTTACATCGACGTATGACTTTTGCCGACTTTGAGCCATTTTCAACCTTTCTCTAATAAGTCAAACTTTTTCCATAACCTCATGTACCAACTAGGGACCTATTAGGGAAACTTCACCCACCTCAAACCAACCTATAGGAGATCTACACCTCTTACCATACAATGCCTCAAACGGAGCCACACCAATACTCGAGTGATAACTATTGTTATATGCAAACTCAATCAAAGGCAAGTGATCATCCCAATTACCCTTGAAATCAATCACACAAGCCTTCAATTTTATCTTCCAAAGTTTGGATAGTACGCTCCGTTTGCCCATCGGTTTTTGGATTAAAGGTCGTACTAAGCTTAACATGAGTACCAAGACCTTTTTGAAAAGATCTCCAAAACTGAGAAGTGAATCGGGTACCATGATCGGAGATAATGGACAAAGGCACTCTGTGCAACCTTAACATTTCCCTCAAATACAACTTAACATAATCTTCCGCCAAATAAGAAACATTGACGGGAATTAAATGAGCCAATTTTGTCATTCGATCTACTATAACCTAAATCAAGTCATGTTGTTGCCTAGTGCGAGGCAAACCAACAATAAAATCCAAATTTAAATCTATCCACTTACAAGTAGGAATGCTAATGTCTTTGGGATAAACCTCCCGGTTATGATGTTCAACTTTCACTTGTTGACAATTAGGACACTTAGCCACAAATTCAGCAATATCTTTCTTCATCCCATTCAACCAATAGATCTCCCGCAAATCACGGTACATCTTGTTCGCTCCCAGGTGAATGGAATATTGAGAACTATAGGCTTCTGACAAGATTTGTTCCCTCAAGTCATCAACATTAGGAACACACAAATGACCTTGATATCTAAGCACTCTATCTCCCCTTTGGGAGAATGCTTTAACGAATTTCTTAAGCACCACTTCTTTTTATTCAACCAAAGTTGGATCAAGACCTTGCTTGGCTTTCACATCCGCCACAAAAGATGATTCGGAACCATTGTGGACCATAACAACACCCTTGGTGGAGTCCACTTACTGAACACCCAACCAGACCAATCTAGGAACATCTTGAACCAAATCCTTCTTATCTTCTTTAATATGAGCAACACTACCCATAGATAACCGACTAAGAGCATCTGCCACCACATTAGCTCAAGAGTGATAGAGAACACTCATATCATAATCTTTCAATAACTCAAGCCACCTTCTTTGGGGAAGATTTAGATCCTTCTGATTAAACACATATTTTAAACTCTTATGGTCAATGGAAACGTCAACATGAACACCATACAAATAGTGCCTCCAAATCTTTAAGGAAAAAACAACCGCCGCTAGTTCAAGGTCATGTGTAGGATAATTCTTTTCATGAACCTTAAGTTGCCTTAAAGCGTAGGCAATAACTTTCCTATTTTGCATAAATACACATCCTAGCCCAATTCTCGAGGCATCACAATAAACAACAAAACCATCAGTCCCTTTCGATAAGGTCAGCACTAAAGAGAAAGTCAATCTATCCTTCAATTTCTGAAAACTCTTCTCACATACTTCGGACCATATGAACTTAGCCTTCTTTTGAGTCAATGCTGTAAATGGAGAGGCAATCGAAGAAAACCCCTTAATAAACCTTCTATAGTAACCAGCTAAACCCAAGAAACTTATAATATTCAAATGGGATAAAGGTCTAGGCCAACTCTTGACCGCATTCGTCTTCTTAGGATCTACCTCAATACCCTTATTTAAAACAATGTAACCATGAAAAGATACGGACCTTAGCCAAAACTCACATTTTCTAAATTTTGCAAGGAGTTCTTGGTCCTTGAGAACTTGCAACACAATCCTCATATGAATGATGTGATCGTCCTCACTTCTCCAATAGATCAATATATGATCAATGAACAAAATCACAAATATGTCAAGATATTGTCTAAACACCCTATTCATCAAATCCATAAAATCAGCTGGAGCATTGCTCAAACCGAAAAGACATCACCAAAAACTCAAAATGACCATATCGGGTTCTAAAAGCCATTTTTGGAATATCATTTTCCTTCACCATGAATTGGTGATAACCCGACCGAAGGTCAATCTTAGAGAAATAACTTGCTCCTTAAAGTTGGTCAAACAGATCATCTATCCTTGGGAGAGGATACTTATTCTTAATGGTAACCTTATTCAACTATTCATAGTCTATACACCTACGATGAGAACCATCCTTCTTTCTAATAAACAAGACTGGAGCACCCCATGGAGAGATACTCGGTCGGATAAAACCCTTATCCAACAAATCTTTCAATTTTTCTTTAAAATCCTTTAGCTCTGCCAGAGCCATTTGGTAAGAAGGAATAGAGATAGTCTGTGTACCTAGGAGGAGGTCAATACCGAAGTCTATTTCCCTTTTGGGAGGAATACCAGGTAGATCATCTGGGAATACTTCTGGAAACTCATTAACAACGGGGATCGACTCAAGAGTAGGGGTTTTAGAATCCAAATCCCTTACCCTAACTAGATGGTATGCAACCCTTAGCAATCATCTTTCTAGCTTTAAGACGAGACAAACTGACCCTTAGGTAGAGAATTTCCCTATTTCCATTATAAGACAGGCTCATTCGGGAACTGAAACTTGACTACACGAGTTCTACAAACAACAGAAGCATAACATGAGTGGAGCCAATCCATACCAAGGATAACATCAAAATCTAACATATCAAGCTCTACCAAGTCAATAAAAGTAACTCTATGGGACAAGGAGACGGGACACTTTCTATAGACCCTCTTAGCAATAATAGAATCACCAACAAGAGTAGAGACAGAAAAGGGATCTAACAACACATTCGGAAGAACATCAAACCTCATAGCCACATATGGCGTAATAAAACACAATGTATCACCGGGATCAAGTAAAGCATAATCATCAAGTTGGAATACTTTCAACATACCAGTAATGATATCGGGAGAACCCTCTTATTCACCATGAGTCTGGAATGCATATAATCGGTTTTTCTTGGGAGAATTGGAACCCGAACCACTAGGAGGATCTTTCTTTCCCTCTCATCCTTTAGTCGTAAGCATTGAGAAATCCCTTATCTTATGATCACTTTTACCACAACCAAAGCAACCATCTGTGCCGACTAGGCACTTACCCTCGTGCTTCTTTCCACACCTAGCACAAGTAGACATAAGCAAGGAAGATCCACTACCTTTCCTTCCTTGAAGACTAGGGTTAGACACCCTCTCTTTATTGAACCTAGGAGGAGCATTGGAGGAACCTTGACCGGAAAATCTTTGTCGAAATCTAGGACGACCATGCTTATCGGACCTTGCATGAGAGAAATTACCATTACTGGTTTTAGACCTCTTTGTCTCCCTAAACTTTTCCTTAAATTTATCCTCTACGATTTGTTGAGCATGAACCATAAGACGAGAAATGTCCATGTCATTTACAAGCATGGCGGTATGACATTCTTTAACCACTATTTCGGACACACTTGAAATAAAATACTCATCATTGCCCTAGGATCGACAACCACTGTAAGAGCATATTTAGACAATTGAGTGTATTTCAAAGCATATTCCTTCACACTCATACTTGCTTGACGAAGGTTGATGAACTCAAGCACCTTTTCCTCCCTCATCTCATGGATAAAGAGCCTATCAAGGAAAGCAACCTTAAACTTCTCCCAATCGAGAGGACCCACATCTTTCGGTCTCCCTTCTTTCCATTTATTGAACAAAATTTGAGCAACACCCATAATTGATAAGCGGCCAACTCCACCTTTTCCACTGTTTCCACTCTCATGATCATCAACACCTTGTAAATTGCATCAATGAACTCTTGAGGATCATCCTCAACCTTAGAACCATGAAACTCATGAGGATTCATTCTAGTGAAGTCCCTTACTCTAGACGCTGGCATACACACATTTGGGTTTACGGGAACCACAATCTCCATATTGACTTGGGTCATCATGGCTTGGGCCAAGCACTTGAAAGGCAGCCCTAAACATCACATTAGTCACTTGCTCGGCCAAAGAAATGACCGGATCTTGAGGAGCTTGAGTAGAAGCTTCTTGTTCCACATTCTCCCTCACATTCCTTCTACCATAAGTTGTTCGAGTAGCCATACCCTCTATAGCATCAGATAAGGATTAGGAGAGAGACCTTATAGGGTTAAACTCTATCGCACGACTTTAAAGTAACGAAAAAGTGGAGTTTCCTAAACATCTTGTAGCCTCCTATTCATAAGTGTGTCGCGCTTCACACTCATGAACAAGACTCTACTCAACGTGGCTTATGAGACATCCGAGGACCATTCTAAACCTTGTGCTCTGATATCAAGTTTGTCACGACCCAAGGTACCCCATAGGCGTAACATGGCGTATGAGTCCCCGAGAGGGACCATACAAGCCACTTGGCAGTCATAACATTAGAAAAAGAACAAAAGGATAAAGAAGTACATTTCAAGTCCCAAAAGTTTTTATAAAAGTAAAGCAGAAGTCTATACATTTTGTCTCATTAGCCATCTAGTACATAAGAATGAAATAGGGCCTAGTGTCACGACCCAGGGGTACTCCCTAGATGTAACATGGCGTATAGAACACTGAAGGACCCCATACAAGACACTTAGCTTTCATAACATAAGAAATAGAACAATAGAAGTAAAACAATAGCTCAAGTCCAATAGTTTTTTATAAAATAAAAGCGGAACTCTAAAACACTTGTCTCAATATCCATCAAGTACAATAGAATGAAACTGGGCCTAGCCCATACATCATATCCAAAACTGAAATACAAGAAGTAAACTAAAACAATGAAAATTCATCCTCGAAGCATGAGGACTCACCAAAGCTCGGGAATCTCAAAATCAACCACTAGCCACGAAACTGAGAAACTTGACTGTCGGACCCTACATTTGGGGAAATGTAGGCAACAATATGCGTTAGTACAAAACAATGTACCAAGTATGATAGCTATGCATAAAACATTTAAATCATACTAAAAGAGGACATTTCATGACATGCAATTGGCCAAGCTAAAACATGATATAAAATTGTTAGAAAACAGAAGTCATAAAACCATGGTCAATGAAAGCTAACATCTTTAAAAGCCTTTGAACACATATGAGATACTTCTTGAAGTTACCTTAGTTCATTATTAATGTGAGGGATTAGCCTTAACCAACATAGAGACCATGTGATCTATAGCATGATCCCTCGGTGTCTCCTACATCGAAAAGGGTTGTCCTACTTGCCAAGGTAAGGACCATAACTTCTAGCTTAGGTGGATCGACTGGCTAATTTTTATCTAGGCAATCATCCTATTGGGGAACATAGGTAACGGATAAGGAGATTTCTACTAGAAACCTTGCCTCTACTAAAGGGAGAGCTTCCATCTCAATATCCTCTCGGTGCTAAGCATAAATCCCATGGAATAGTCAATTCTTACTTGTTCTTATTATCCATGGAAAGGCATGTCATCTTGCTAATCCAGGCTAACTCATCATCCATGGAAAGGTATCTTTCAATAACCAATCCAAGTTAGGATAGCTCTTAATCTTTGATACAATTAGGTGAGAAGACCTTTCAACCTTAGAATCCTTTATTATGTGATAAAACCATTCACATCATGCTTTTATGTGCTTATGAGAATATCCTTTAAATTACACAACAACAACATCACCATTGATACTTTACTCTCAAAGCATCCTTAAAATATTTGCATAGATTTCATAAGAAAATGCATACGTCCATAATTTACCTTTCAAGACTCAAAACCCACTTTCAATCATCAACACTTGAAAATAAGGGTTAGTTATGGATTTCATCATAGATTCATCTAAAGCTAGCACCACATGCTTAATTTCATAAAAATCTTGCTTTAAAACCAAAATCCCACATCATATGATCATAACATGAAAACATAGGGATTATATGGGTTCATGGGGGAAATCATCATAAAATCATAGTATTTCATCAATTCATGCATAAGAGATCATAGTTCAATCATTTAAATCAATAATCAAAAGAACCCATGACAATTGGAGAAGCCCTAACTCAATTGGGGATTTCTACCTTTGGAAATAGAGGAATTTGGGAACTCCATTAATGGAAGGAATCCATGGATTAAAACTATCATACCTCGAAGACAAATGCTAATCTTCAATGGAGGAATTGCGAGTTGACTTGAAATCCTAGGTTGAATCCTTCTTCTTCAAGCTTTCTAGAGAGAGAATTATTGGAGAGTTCTTTTTTTTGGTGAATTTGGAGAGAATGAAGTGAATGGGCAAATTTGGGTGTTGAAATCACTTATATAGAGGTCTTAGTGAAGGGTAAAATGACATAGTATAGGAATAAAATAATTAGGAAAAGATCCAACTGCCCATAATAATAACTGCCAGTTCACGACCGACAGACCATGGACAGGACCACGGGCCATCTTGCACGACCGTCGTTCGTGGTCAGGAACTCACTTTGGGGGGTCTGGACCACGGGCCCCCGACCATGGACCGTGGTCCCACTAATGGACAATTGATTCTGGCTGTGTTTCCTCCCTTTTTGAACCCCTTTTGGGTGTCATCCACGGACCACACCTACAATCCATGGTCCCATTCACGGGCCGTGGGTGGCCTTCATAGGTCGACACCTACAACTTTATGAAAGCAATTATCTTGCCCTCTTTCAGATCTGGGTGTTACAATATTCCCCCCTTAGGATCATTCATTCTCGAATGAGATTCAAGCTAGTACGAAAAGAGGAAGGGAGGAAATAACAACCCAACCTACAATGCAACTTCATCTAAATACATATAACCAAGGAGGAACTATTGACTCCAAGCTAGGTAGATATCAAAACATCAAAGAGGGGTGAAACTAAATCTAACAGCCCATCATGCATGCAATACACATAGCCGAGGAGGAGATATCAACTCCAAGCTAACATCCAAGAAGTAAACATCAACTCCAAGCTAAAAACATAGTCAAATGCATATATCCGAGGAGGAAACTTCACTCCAAGCTAAAAACATGTTCATATCATCATATCAAGTAGTATACATGAAATTCATACTCATGTGCACATAAACATGTAGAAATCAACCAATTTGACTCATTTTTTCAAAACTTGAACTTTTCATAAATCATGCATAGTAAGGAAACCATGGAAACATATAAGACACATAACTCCAAAACAAATAACAAACCATGCGGAACTCATTACCTCAAGCTAGAGTAGGAGTAAAAGGAAAGAGATGAGGATATCGGGACATCATATCAGCATTGGCCTCCCACGTAGCACCCTCAACTAACTGATTCTTCCACAACACTTTTACGGAAGCTACTTCTTTATTTCTCAACTTCTTTACTTGTCGGTCTTAAATCTCAATCGGAACTTCCTCATAAGAAAGATTCTCCTTAACTCCCAAACCTTCTAAGGAAACAATGGATGTCGGATCACCAACACATGTCTTCAACATAGAGACATGGAAAACTCGATGCATTGATGCCAACTCATTTGGCAAATCTAGCTCATAAGCAACCTTACCAATACGTCTCAAAATCCGATATGGGCCTACATATCAAGGACTAAGCTTCCCTTTCTTACCAAAACTCATTACACCCTTCATGGGTGAGATTTTCAAGTAAACCCAATCATTAACCTCAAAATCAAGATGTTTTGTTCTCACATCGGCATATGACTTTTGCCGACTTTGAGCCATTTTCAATCTTTCTCAAATAAGTCAAACTTTATGAATGGCCTCATGTACCAACTCGGGACCTATTAGGTCAACTTCACCCACCTCAAACCATCCTATAGGAGATCTACACCTACTACCATATTAGGCCTCAAATGGAGTCATATCAATACTCGAGTGATAGTTATTATTATAAGCAAACTCAATCAATGACAAATGGTCATCCCAATTACCCTTAAAATCAATCACACAAGCCCTTAACATATCTTCCAAAGTTTGGATAGTACACCCCGCTTGCCCATCGATTTGGGGATGAAAGGTCGTACTAAAATTAACCCAAGTACCAAGACCCTTTTAGAAAGATTTCCAAAACTGGGAAATGAATTGGGTACCACGATCGAAAATGATGGAAAAGTGCACTCCATGCAACTTTACCATTTCTCTTAAGTACAACTTGGAATAGTTTTCTGCCGAATAGAAAACCTTAACGGAAAGGAAATGAGCCGATTTCGTCATCCGATCTACTATAACCCAAATCGAGTTATGTTGTCACTGGGTAAGAGGCAAACCAATAATAAAGTCCTTGTTTGTCACACCCCGAGGCTACCCCCTTGACGTAACATGGGACCTAGGGTCACGAGTGACCCCAATCTAACCCTGAAGCTGGCATATCATAAGCATACTGAAAGATATCTAAATGAAAACATGAACTAATGCGGAAGCTAAATCAATTGATAACTGAAAGTGGGGAATACCCAAAACTGATTTGAATATTTAATGTACTAACAGTTTAGTGATACAGAACATTCACTCAAAACTAAAGTTGAATCTAATACTATATCTGAAAAAGCCTCTGACTGAATAGAGTTGCTGGGATATGCCCCTTAGCTAACTCTAATAAAACTAAAAATTGAATGAAAGACTAAGTATGAAAAGCATGTCTATTGTCCTTAGAGTATGAGGACTCACCACTGAAGCTACTGAATACAGACCAAAAGTTGATATAAGTGTGTTCTGGATGCTGAGTACCTGAACCTATATCATGAAAAGATGTAGCGCAGAGTATGCGTCAGTACTTGGAATGTATTAAGCATGCAGGATATAGATAATAGTTGAACAAAATACACAAGCTGAAACAAAGCATAACTGAACAATGATATAATCTGAACAAGAATGTAAATACTGAAACATAACTTAAAAGCTAAACTGGATGTAATGACAACAAGTACTAATCATAATAATGACATGCTGAGACTGAATACTGAAGTATATGCTGAAAACCTAATCAAATGCCCTAGAGTCTGACTGTGGGAGTAACGATTAACTGACATAAAACCTCGTGAGCTAAACGTGGAGTCCGGTGTATACGCCCCACTGAGAGGACCCAATATACCTTACCAGGGGTATAAAGGCATGACTGGCGTGATCACAAAATCTGATGCCCAATAGAGGGGACTTATAAACCTACGAGGGCACGTAGTTCTGGGACTATGAGTGTTCGCTGAACCCTAGTCCAACTCGGTGTTAAGTCTACTTCCAACTGAATATGTATATGACTGAAATGTGTTGAAACACTGAATAGCTCAAAATACTGAGATGTTAACTGAGAATGCAACATTTATATACTGACAATGTGACTTCAAAATCTAGAGCATGATTATCTATTCAACTGACCTAGCAAGTGTAATTCATGAACTAGGAGAATCAACACAAAACTAGGGTTCTGAGTTTCCTGCAAGGAACTAAGCAAACTTTCCAAGAAACAAGCTAATTCGATTTAGGATCCTACAACACCTAAATTACAACAATTATCTAAGGTTTTAGAAACCCTAGGTCTAAACAAGATATGGAGAAACAGGAATATGACTGAATTCTAGGGACCTAGTGGATGAAAGGAACCCATTCGTGAAATCCCACATACCTGGTGAAGAAATCTACGGAGAAATCCTTTAATTTCAAGGCTGAAACTTGAAGCAAACCTTCTAATTGTTCATGGGAAACTGTTGCTTCTTTCTTCTCTTTTTTTCTCTAAGTTTGGGTGATTTTTGGTGGATAAAGGTTATGGGTATGTCTGACTATGTTATTAGGCTTAAACTGAGTAAAATGATGTAGTTTAGGCATCAAACAACGTAGTTTAAGTGCCCAACGCATAGGGTAAAGGACCAAAATGACCGTGACCTAAATCTGTCGAGTGCCACCTACTATAGGACTGATTGGCCGTTGGTTGACCTACCAACCGTCGTTAAGAGTCGTCGGTCATGTTCTACCCAATAGGGCTTCACTAAAACTAGCATAACATTTTACTCCGAGCATGGATTTTAGCAAAATCGGTGGCGTTGGAAATAGGATTCAATTATCTTTAATTTGATAGGTCATGGGCCACCTAATTTATTCTATACTAAAAGATATAACCGTTTTAAGTTGACCTAACAACTATTTTCCTCTAAATAAATGTTGACCCTCATCTACGGTCCATAGGTCCAACCACAGACTGTACTGGTCGATCGTGGGTGGGATCAAAGATCATCAAACTCCGAAACCCAACAACGGAACCAACCTACGGTCCATGGGTCAATCAACGGACCATGGTTCACAGTCGTAGGTTTCATCTTTAGATCCCAAATTTTCTCCAAGTTTGGGACTGAACCACGGGACCCAACCTACGGTCGGTGGTCTGACACACAGTCCGTCGGTGGCTTCCGTTGGTTCTGACACTAGATCCTGGAAAGCTGTATTTTTTATTTTCTCAAGTCCGAGGTGTTACAATGTTCAAATCTTCCCACTTCCAAGTAGGAATGCTAATGCCTTGGGATAAATCTCCCAGTTTCTGATGTTCTACTTTCACTCGTTGGCAATTAGGACACTTAGCCACAAATCCCGCTATATCCATCTTCATCCCATTCTACTAATAGACCTCTCGCAAATCACGGAACATCTTGGTGGCTCCCAGGTTAATGGAATACCGCAAACTATGAGCTTCTGACAAGATTTGTTCCCTCAAGTCATCAACATTTGGAACACACAAACGACCTTGATATCTAATTACACCATATCTCCCTTGGGAGAAATCCTCAACGGATTTCTTAAGCACCGCTTCTTTCAATTCAACTAAAATTAGATCAAGACCTTGCTTGGCCTTAACATCCGCCAAAAATATGATTCTGAGCCGTTGTGAACCATAACACCACCTTTGGTGGAATCCACTAACTAAACACCTAATCGGGTCAATCTATGAACATCTCAAACCTACTCTTTCTTTTCTTCTTCAATATGAGCAACACTACCCATAGATAACTGACTAAGAGCATCCGCCACCACATTTGCCTTTCCGAGGCGATAGAGAACACTTATATCATAATTTTCAATAACTCAAGCCACCTTCTTTAGCGAAGATTTAGATCTTTGTGGTTGGTAAATACATCTACATGCACACCATACAAATAATGCCTCTAGATCTTTAAGGCAAAAACCACCGCCGCTAATTCAAGGTCATGGGTAGGATAATTCTTCTCATGAATCTTAAGTTGCCTTGAGGCATAGTCAATGGCTTTCCCATTTTTCATAAGCACACATCCTAACCCAGTTCTAGAGGCATCACAATAAACAACAAAGCCATCCGCCCATTACAGTAAACTCAACACCGGAGCGGAAGTAAGTCTATCTTTCAACTCTTGGAAACTCTTCCCACACGCTTCAGACCATATGAACTTAGCCTTCTTTTGAGTCAAAGCCGTCAAAAGAGAGGCAATTGAAGAGAAACCCTCAACAACCCTTCTATAGTAGCCGGCCAGACCTAAAAAACTTCTAATATCCAAAGGATTTAGAGGTCTAGGTCAACTCTTGACCGCATCCGTCTTCTTAGGATCCACCTAAATACCCTTACTTGAAACAATATGGCCAAGAAAAGCATGGATCTTAACCAAAATTCACATTTGCTAAACTTTGAAAAATGTTGTTGGTCCTTAAGAATTTGCAACACAATCCTCAAATGATCAATATGCTCATTCTCACTTCTCGAATAGATCAATATATCATCAATGAACACAATTACAAACATGCCAAGGTATTGTCTAAAACACCCTATTTTCAAATCCATAAACGCCGTCGGAGCATTAGTCAACCCAAAAGACATTACCAAAAACTCATAATGACCATACTGAGTTCGAAAAACATCTTCGGAATGTAATCTTCCTTCAACCTCAATTGGTGATAACCCGACCGAAAGTCGATCTTCGAGAAATAACTTGTTCCTTGAAGTTGGTCAAAAAAATCATCTATCCTTGGGAGGGGATACTTATTCTTAATGGTTAATTTATTCAATTGATGATAGTAAATACATATACGAAGGGAACCATCTTTCTTTCTAACAAACAAAATTGGAGCACCCCATGGAAAGATACTCGGTCGGATAAAACCCTTATACAACAAGTCTTTGAATGGTTCTTTCAACTCCTTAAGTTCTGTCGGAGCCATTCGGTAAGGAGGAATAGAAATAGGTTGCGTATCTGGGAGAAGATCAATACCGAAATCTATTTCCCTTTCGGGAGGAATACCAGGTAAATCATCTAGGAACACTTCCGAAAACTGATTAACAATGGGGACCGACTCGAGAGTAGGGATTTCGGAATCCACATCCCTCACCCTAACTAGATGGTAAATGCAACCCTTAGAAATCATATTTCTATAATTAAGATAAGAGACAAACTGATCCTTAGGCATAGAATTTTCCCATTTCCACTCTAGGGCAGGCTCATTCGGGAACTAACACTTGACTACACGACTTCTACAATCAATAGAAGCATAACATGAGTGCAGCCAATCCATACCCAAGATAACATCAAAATCTAACATATCAAACTCTACCAAGTCAACAAGAGTAACTCTATGGGACAAGGAAACAGGACACTTTCTATAGACCCTCTTAGCCACAATAGAATCACCAACAGGAGTAGAGACATAAAAAGGTTCTAACAACACATCAGGAAAAACATCAAACCTCATAGACACATATTATGTCACAAAAACAAGGTAGCACCGGGATCAAGTAAAGCATAAACATCAAGTTGGAAAATTTTCAACATACCGGTAACCACACCGGGAGAACCCTCTTGTTCACCACAAGTCTAAAGTGTATAAAATCAGTTTTTCTTAGGAGCATTGGGACCCGAACCACTAGGAGGAGCTTGCTTTCCCTCTCTTCCTTTAGCCATGAGCATCGGGAAATCCCTCATTTTGTGACCACTTTTACAATAACTAAAGAAAAAATTTGTGTCGGCTTGGCACTTACCCTCGTGTTTTCTTCAATACCTAATACAAGTAGACATGGGGAACGAAGATCCACTAACATTACCTCCTTGATTCTTAGGGTTAGACACCCTATCTCTGTTGAACTTAGTAGGAGAATTGGAGGTTTCTTGACCGGAAAACTTTTGTCGAAATCTAGGAGGACCATGTCCATTAGACCTTGCATGAGAGAAATTACCATCACCGGTCTTAGCCCTTTTTGTCTCCCTACTTTTCTTTAAGTTTCTGCTCTTCAATCTGTTATGCATGAACCATGAGATGAGAGATGTCCATGTCACTAATAAGCATGATAGTTCGGCACTCTTTAACCACCATTTCTGACATATCTGAAACGAACTTACTCATCATTTCCCTTAAATCGGCAACCATTGTTGGAGTATATTTAGACAATTGTGTGAACTTTAAAGTATATTCCCTCACACTCATACTCCCTTGTTGAAGTATATGAACTCAAGCACCTTGGCTTCCCTTATCTCAAGGGGAAAGAAACTATCATGAAAAATGGCTTTAAACTTCTCCCAATCAAAAGGACCCCCATCTTTCGGTCTCCCATCTTTCCATTGGTTGTACCAAATTTGAGCCACACCTTTAAGTTGATAAGCAGCCAACTCCACCTTTTCCACCAACGCCACTCCCATGATCATTGAAACCTTATAAACCTCATCAATGAACTCTTGCGGATCTTCCTCAACCTTAGAACCATGAAAATCCAGAGGATTCATACTAGTGAAGTCCCTCACTGTAGATACCGTCGTACCCATATTTGGGTTCACGGGAACTGCAACCTCCGTATTGTCTTGGGCCGTCACGGCTTGAGCCAACACGTGAAAAGCATCCCTAAACTCCACATTTAGTCACCTTCTCGGCCAAAGGATCGACCGAAACTTGAGAAGCTTGGGGAGGAGCTTTTTGTTCCTCATTCTCCCTCACATTCCTTGTCACGACTCAAGGTTACCCCCTAGACATAACATGGCATATAACACCCCTAAAGGCACTATGTAAGCCACTTAGCATATCATCACATAAGTAAAGAACAATGAAGAGTAAAAACACATTTCAAGTCTTAAGAAGTTTTCATAAAAGCAAAGCGGAAGTCTAGACATTGTCTCATCTAGCCATCTATTACAATCTAAGTCTCAAAATAGGGTCACAACCCTTACAATAGAAATCTAAAAAGTCTAATACAATGAAAGGAAAGGAACAATAAGATAGCACTCATCCTCGGATCCATGAGGACTCACCACAATCTAGGAGAATAGTCGATCCAAGCTTGTATCAAGGGAAGAACACCTCAAACACTGGAACCTACACTTTGGAAAATGTAGAAGAAATATGGGTTAGTACAAAAATGCACTAAGTATGATAGACATGCATAAAAATCCTTGAAATCATGCTAAAAAGGACATTTTGGTTGAAATGTATGCACTTTACCAAGTTTATAGTTCATCATGAAAATTAGTGTAGAAGCATAAGATACAAGAATATTCAACATATTGATCATCATATAATGGAAACAAACCATAAGTACCTTCAAAGCATCCTTGTTCAATGTATGAATAAGATCACATACTCCTACACACACTAAAGAAAGCTTATTAAGTAACTATAGTTCATAACTCAAATTCTAGTTCATATTACCCTAGTGTGATTAGCTTTAACCAACATAGACCATGAGAGCTTAACCATGGAATCCAGTGTCTACCCAACATCGAAAAGGGGTTGTCCTACTTGCCTAAGGTAGAACCAAACTCTTAGCTTAAGTGGATCTACTAGCTAAAGACCTATGTGGGCACATAGTTTATGGGATAAGGAGATTGCTTCTAGAAACCCAGACTCAACTAAAGTAGAAGGTTTCCATCTCATGAGATAACTACTTTGGGAACCCGGACTCAACTAGTGTAAAAGGAACCCATTTGGAAAGTCGGACTCAACTATCGTATAAGCTTCCATCTCATATTCATATCCACTCGGTGCTAAGCATTAATTCCTATTGAGTTCATATTAAGTCTTGATGTAAGTTGATAATTATGGAAGAAGGTCTTGACACTCAATCCAACAAACTCATGCTAAAGCTCCTAGATTCAATAGGTGAGACTAGTCTTCAACCTTAGAATCACTATATGTGGCAAACCTTTCACATTGTATGATGTTCATAACTAAGTGTGTACATGAGGATAATCATCCAATCAACACAACAATTAGATTATAGTATATTCACTTTACTCTCAAAGCAATCTAATTTTATACACTCAAGTCTCATACACATAGCTAATTCTCATGTTTTGCCCTTCAAGGGCTATAGATCACATTCAACCAATCTATCTAGATTTACTACATTAGAAATATATGGTAACATGATTAAAATAACTAAACTACTACAAGTACAATTTCATAGTATTCATCTTACTACAATTCACCCAAATCACAAGTCATAAATTAGGGTTATGGGGGTTTCATGGATTCATGAGAGATTTTCTCATAAAAACTATAATAATCAACAATTCAATCATAATATATGATAATTAAATCAATGAAAACATTTTTAGAAAGAATCCATGACTTAAAGTGAAAACCCTAGCTTTTAGGGAATTTCCTACTTTGAAATTGGGAGTTTGAGGGCTTCATGGATGAAAGCATTCCATGAATCAAAGACTACCATACCTTAGGTGAAGAAATCCAAAATAATTGTGTGAGAAAACCTCCTTCTTCTAGCCCTAACTTGATCTTCTTCTTCTTCTTCTTCTTTGGAGTTCTAGAGAGATGATTTTGGAGAGGGTTTGGTTTTTGATTTGGGGATTTTGGAGTTATGACTTTAGATGGGTTAATTTAGGTGGGAACTATACTTATATAGTTGTTTTAAATAGGATTAAAACTACACCACATAACCATTAAATAAAAAGGAAATCCCCAAAAGATCCCTAGCCTTAACTGCCAAATGGCAGTTTCAAGCATGACTTACGACTTGGTGACCCACGGACCGTGGGTGGGACCACGGCCAGTGCTAGTGAACCATTGGTCAGAGGACTGGGGGCTGTTTTGAGGGGCTTGATCCACGACCCCAACCTACAGGGAATGGGTGGACCTATAGGACGTAGGTTTTCCCTCGTGGGTCACTACCCAAGCAGCCTTCTAGGTCTTTTCCTTAAGGACCCATGATTGGTCCTTGGGGTTTAGGCCTTGACGTTCTAACACTAAAACATAAATTTCAAGGTACGGGGAGGTATTTTCATCGCTTTAACCCTAACGTTAAGCTCTAACTTAGCCTACTAGTTTCATGATAGACTCTAGTTTAGTCTACCATTTTCCAGAATGTTACATTCCGTCTACCATAAGCTCTTCGAGTAGCCATATCCTGTAGAGAATCAGATAAGGATTAGGAGAGAGACTCTATAGATTTAAACTCTATCGCACGACTTTAGATTAGTGAAAGAAGTGGAGTTTCCTCATCATCTTGTAGCCTCTCATTCATAAATATGGCGCGCTTTACACTCATGAACAAGACTCTACTCGACGTGGCTTATAAGACATCCTAAGACCATTTTATACATTGTGCTCTGATTACCAAGTTTGTCACGACCTAGTGGTACCTCCTAGATGTAACATGGCGTATAGAACCCCAAAGGACCCCATACAAACCACTTAGCTTTCATAACATAAGAAATAGAACAATAGAAGTAAAACAATAGTCCAAGTCCAATAGTTTTTATAAAATAAAAGAGGAAGTCTAAAACACTTGTCTCAATAGCCATCTAGTACAATAGAATGAAATTAGGCCTAGCTCATACATCATGTCCATAACTGAAATACAAGAAGTAAAGTGAAGCAATGAAAATCCTTCCTCGAAGCATGAGGACTCACAAAAGCTCGACTGCGATCATAGAAACCAAACAGCCCGACCCTTCGTGAATGCAGACAAGCCCCCTGCGAACGTGAAGGTCAATAACTCAGCCTTCTACGAATGTGGCTAAGGGATCATGTTCTTGGATATTAGAGCACTCAACCCTTTATGAAAACGAACAAGACTCTATGAACATAAAGGAGGACACCAGATAAAACAACAGCAGAACATCAAGACACCAAAAATTCTCTGAAAGGACCCTAGAAATTTGTTTGGAATCTCGTACACACCAACCAAATATGCTACTCAACTAAATTCGATGTTCTAGACTTAATGGATCAATTGAAATATAGATTCAAGGTCTCTATGACCTGGCACCCATTAAAATCACAATAAATTAACTTTAAACAAAAAAGACAAAATTACCCCTAAAACCTCTGAAATTTGAACCATGGTTTCATCTAGCCGTAAAATCACTTCCTAAATTCAATGGAATTTACAGAAATACATCTGAGCACCCGAACTCTGAATGTTGACTAAATTAAGATCTTGGCCGAAATTCACCTAAACTCCCAACTCAAGGGCTCAAATCTACATCAAGACTCTGAAACTGAAAACGATAATACTCCTAAACCAAAATCCACATTGTGGAACTGATGGAGCTGATAGAATTACATTTTGAGAGTTCCAAATGTTGATGAAAGTCACTTATATCAACTTAAAATTCTCCAAAACTCTAAAACTTCCAAAAAAAATCACAAATTTTAGATCCCACTACAAAACTGACATCATAAACTGATCCAACATGACTCGGGGCAAATATCGGGAGGAATACACTTGTAATTTTTTTCAAAATTTTCTAAAAATAACATTCAAGATCATCACATCTAGTTCTATTCCAAATATGAATCTAAATGATGTACCTAAAAATCATAAAATTGACTGTTATATAATTTTAATTAAAATAAAAATATTTGGATTGTTTATTCAAACCTGTGAATAACATATTCAACTTCAGCATTGCATTTTGAAGAATAATATGTGTCTCCCTCTAGATCAACCTTTGTGATAAATTTCTTGCAAGCCAAATATAATCATTTGTGATCAAGTTCCAAACATACAATTTTGGAGCAATTTAATAGGTAGACTCCTTTGATTTAATAATAATACATTTATATTTATAATCATACAATAAAATACCTTATTTAATTAGTATAATAAAAAAATCACTTTAATGCTTTGAATGAAATATCTAAGAAATTTAAAAAAGCCATTCCTTGAGACACATTAGAAATTAAAATTTGTTATTGTGAAATTGTTTGCGAAATCTTTCCTATTTATAACCACCTGAATAAATTAATGTCATGACCCAATCCACCAGATCATGTAGACACCTACTCTAAACCCCCCAAACTAAAACATGAAGTTCAAAAGTGAACAAAATTTAAACTAATCACCTTATTTAAATACAGAAATACTTTCAAACTGATTATAAATAAGCACTATTGAGAAATACATTCATCCCTGTCAAGGAACTAATCTAAACTGGTGTAAGAGCTCCTACAAGACTTCAAAATTCATAAGTAATAAGACACAACTCCCACCATTAGGGAAGAGAGGTAGAAGTTGTAAGAGATCATCTTCATCTTCCCTAAGAAACATCGTTGTTCCTGCAACCAGACTTTGCCAAGTGGCTTAGCAAAAGTAGTATTAGTACAAACAACACGTAATGGTAGATATTTTTGGTTGACCTGAATCCACCACATAATATCACGCAAATAATTAAAGAAACATGCAAATTGGAGATACAATTTAGGACCCCTATTCAACAAGTGCTGCCCTTACCATGAAGTGATACTACATCAGAACTCCCTCTATCTTAAGTCACCCTACCTACTTTCGTTGATAACTTCACCTTCATATCAAATCATAATATAACCATTTTATCATATAAATTACTTATGAAACCACTCATTCTACCTCCACTGAGATTCATCTACTAATTTCATTCCTGACTCCAAAACCCACCAACTAACTTTATTATCGGTAGAACTCTTACTTGTTTCACCTCACTCAATAACCGCATAGATCATAACGACCCTCACCTAATCTTAGAACACTTTTCAAGTACCCCGTACCACCCAGGGATCCCTCAAGATGTCACCTATGGTGTTTAACATGCACTCTTAGTCTTACCAGAACCCCATCAGAACCTAACACAATACTCAGCCACTCATGAATCGACATTTAATAGTCACATTATGAAAAATTAAATTCGGTTGACTAAATCCACACAAATAATCATATATACCATATATGGTACCCGAACCAACCGTAAGTAATGTGTACAAATATGGTACTCGAGTCAACCATATAGATATTGTGTACCAAGCATGGTACGTGATCCATACGAATACATACCAAGTGTGGTACCCAAGTCAACCAAGAGAAATCATGCACTATTCATGGTACCCGAGTCAACTGTTAGTATGTACCAAGTGTGGCACCCAAGACAACCAGCAATCATAATCACAATCACAAGGAATTGCATGCAATTGACAATAAGTTAGCATTTCAGTTTGTACTCTTTCCATTACACTAACTATACATTAATATAGATAATAATAATAATAATAATAATAATAATAATAAGGAAGTACTTAAAAATGACACATAAAATAAACAAGAAAGAAACAACCATCACCTATCTGAAAAGGTTCTTCCCAGACCGTTTGCAGCTCATAATCTAAATATCCACAAATCCCCATCCCTATTATAACACCCAAAAATCATCATACGGCCAACCTTAGCTAATAAAGTTTGTTCCTGTCCTAAACATCCATAAATATGCACTCATCTGCCAAGACTACATGCTTGAAAGCCTATACATTCAATCTCTTGACAACTTACAAGGTATTATGCAAATTAAAGATAGTCTAGATACTCAGTAAAGACTAGCCTACCTGGATGCCAAAAATCTCTTGAAGAACTCTAAACACGAATGTCTAGCTCTGTGGGGTGAATCATGGTGTATGTAGGCTAGAATTCCATGGGTTTTGACTTTTATCGGACTGAAATCCCTCCTCTCTATTGTTCCCAGGCTTGTAGGATCCTAGGGAGGTTTTTAGAGTAACCCTTGTCTCTTTCTCCAAAGAAAACTGGGAGGGAAAAAATAAAAGAAATCATATTTTCTAGTGTCTAGTTCTGTCATCCCTGTTGTAGAGGCCATGCAACCGTTATAATGATGGCGCAATAGTGCTAAAATCCCTGCTATGGCAAACTGATGTCAACTTTGATCAAATTCATATTCTTAAGTTTTCGTCATGTCATCCCAATTTAAATTGACAACGTAATTCAAAACTTCCCCGGGTTCTGCACAAGGTGCCCTTAGAATAACGACAGAATAGGTTATTACAACAGATACCAATTTACATATCATTTATCCCTGAATGATGTTAAAGATGGAAGGAAAGAAATGCCAGTCACAGAGTACTATCGCCTAATTTTTACAACAACCCGGGAGAAGTTAAGCCTTACTAGAATTATAGAAAAATAAACACCACCCTCCGAGTACCCAAATCCATTGGTCCTTCTTAATAACAAGGTTAGTGGAATAAAACGGACAAATCAACAAAAAGATATTTCCCGCCAACCCATTTGGATCCCGCTATAAGGACATGACGAGACTCAAAAATAGAAATAAGGGGGAGAGAAATGGTTTATCACCTATTCTCTCCTCTTTTACTTCCAAAAATCACTTTCTCTCCCCATCATTACTCTTTAAACGTCAACATTAAGGTAACAATCAATTTCTTTACTCCTCTTACTTTAATTTATGCATAATGTTTATCACATTCTAGAATTTGGTTGAACATAATAGAGTTTGGGTTGATTTTTGAATTTTGAAAATGTGGTTCTAATTTGATGAATTTGTTGAAACACGGATGTTTCCCTTACATTTACAATTCTCCTACAACATTCTAGGTGTAAGGATTACAACGTATGGGGCCAAGATGGGTCCGAAATAGGGAGGGAAGTTGAAGGGTTGTTCTTAAATAGAAACTTAGATGTAGGCAGCATTTAGTAGTTGTAATGCCTTAATTTTTGCATATAGTATTAGTAGGGTACTTTAGGAACACTCATTTGATGTTATTTTGTTGGAGACAGAATTTTTGGGTCAAGGAGCACCATTTAAACACCCCTTTGGAGTTCAGAAACGATGAAGGCCACTATAGTTAGAGCCGATGTAGTGGTAATATTCCCAACATGGTGGCCTCGCTATATCGAGAGACCGTAGGTAGCAGCCTCCCAATTCATCCAAGGGTTGAATTTTCTCTTAAATGCATTTTTTCTACGCAAGTATAATAGTTCTAATACATCTAAGACTCAATGGTTGACTCTCCCGAGCAAGAATACCCATTTTTAAGGTTTCCAAATGAGGCTAGCAAGGACCAATACCAATATTACCGGAGAACAAAACTCTATTTTGAGAGGGCATTTGGTATGTGGGTGTGGTAGAGAATGCAAGTTTCCATGCTTGATTGTAGGAGTTTGGTTGGGACCTGCTGGTTCAGGCTTCCCCTTCTGCACATTTGGTTTGGGATAGAGAGTTTTATGCCTTCCTACCTACTATGTTGTAACACCTCGAAAATTTATAAGTTAAATTGGAAAGAAAAGGTTGTAGATTTTCTACTAGTTCAGGTTCTACGAGCCTATATACGAACCGTATAAGGAGCTACAGTATGTAGAAGGTATTCGTAGAAGTGGTCTTGAAAGTTGGTCAATTTTAAGTTTCTGAACTTTTCCTACGGACCATTAGGAAGGTCCATAGAAGGCTTCATGGCATGTAGGAAGTGGTCCATAGAATACGTTACCAACTTGGTGGATTATTTTTGAATGTGGGTTCCAATGAGAGTGTCCTACGGCCTCTTGAAAGGTCTACGGACCATAGAAGAGAATCGTGGAAGTTGATTGGTGACTTCACATATCAGAACACTACTTCGGTTCAAGTACCAATGATCGCGTGTAGTGATATAACCCAACCAAGGGTTGGGATCGTTCCCACAGGGAGTGGTTTTGAGAATTAATAGAAAAGTAAAATCAAGTTCTAATCAATCATAGCTGTAAATATTAACGAATAAAAACATATTAAATCTAAGGGGTGACACAAGCGTCAATTATCAAGGGGGGTTTGTATTTGCTAATCAACAAAAACAACAAAAATATAAGGAAACGGGATAGGGAGACGGGATTCTTGGGATGTGATAGGAATATAGGATAAAAGACACTATCGGGTAAATGTTATTGATAGTACATCGCTGAATATTTGTAACTAGGCTAGACTTTAGTGGGGTATATTCTCTCTCGAGCAACTTACCCCGAATCAACTCGGTTTCTCTCAAACACCGAGTTACCACTTTTAAGCACAGCCTTCTCCTTAGCCCATTCACTCTCTCGCGCTGAATATGTGGGAGAGGGCCTAGGATTCACTCTCTCGAGCTGAACCCACGACGACCCAACAACCACCAACTATCGATTTAGTAGTCTTAGTTTTAAAACCTCTCTCTCGAACAAGCCAAAAACACTAAGATGAAATCGTATTTGCAACTACAATCTCATTAAGTTCAAACGCAACTACTAAACGAAATCACATTAAACAACGAATATACCAACAATAAGCAACACCCAACAGTAAATTTAACCCATATTCACAAAATCACACCCTAAGAATTGGGGTTTTAGCTAGACATGTAAAAGAGATAAAAATTTATACCAATATCAATTTCCATCAACTGGGTATGAAGGATTAAGGCTTAAAACACGTCAAGAGTGATGAATCTTTGAGACCCAAGTCCAATTTCTTGGAGTTGAAACCCTTTGAATCTTCAAGGTCTTAGAACAAAGTCCCCAAAACCCTCTAAAACTTAAACTCTTTCAAAAACTGTAAAAAGTTCTAATAATAACAGTGATATGAGACTAAGCTAGAAATTTAAACAAGTATTTATAGTGTTTGAAAATGTGTTGCGAAGGACCCTTCGGCGAAGTTAGTTGGAATCGCCGATACATTAGGCGATCCGCCGTTTGGTCTGCTTCATCGCCTTTCAGCTCTTACCTTCAGCATCTTCACGTTCTGGATTATTGGGCGGTATAGTACTACTTCGCTAAAATGATCGGCGACGCGCCGACTGCTCCATTTCATCACCAACTTGACATTTTCCTTCAGGGCTCAGCACACTGGAACAAAAGGCGATCTCCAGGCCCATCGGCGACTCGCCAACTAGGCTCGGCGATCTTCAGGCCTTCATTTCTCCATTCTCTTTAGCCGCCCTGTTCCTTCTTGCCAAGTAGTGTCCATGCTTTGCCTCAAACTCTAAATACCTGAAACTTAAGGATTTTCATCAGATATTGAGACAAAATATGCATTTGAGGACGCTAATTATATCAAAATATAGCCCTAAATGAGTCCAAATTGTGGACTCATCAACACCCCCAACTTAAACTTTTTCTTGTCATCAAGTAAAACTCAAGCTCGGCAGTCTAACAAGGATGTCTCAAACAGTGCTACATAAGACTCAACTATGAATGTACACAACAAGACTCAACTTACTCATGCAAAGATCAAATGTGCACTCAAAGTTTCAAGTTGTAACACACCATTATCAAAGAATCTCAAGCTCACAATACTTGCTTCAAATGCAAGTTCGAGCTCAACTAAAGTGTTCAAATGCCCTCACGCAAAGAATGATTCCATATTCACAAAAGGTTCACAATTCAAAGCTTCGGAATCAAATGCAACGCTCACACTCACAAAGATGAATATAATGCATGATTTCACCCATAGGTTTGCCCGTATTTTCCACTCAACACTTTCTTCAGCTCACTCAAGATCACAAAGGTCTTTCAAGCCTTGTAATAGAGTTGAGTGCAAAGGTATGGTCATTTAGGCTCAGTGGCTATAGTCCTCATGAAATAAGGGTTGAACAACACTCCCTTTGATCTTCTTTCATCATTTTCTTTAGTGCTCACAAGTAGTCCCATTCTTTACTTCCCTGGAAACCCCCAATTTCTTTATACTTTCATAACTTTATTCCACAACTTTTTCATTTTTTTTCTTTTTCTTGCCTTTTTTTTTTTTAATATATGGAGGGGTTCCATTTTTCACAAAATCATGGGTAGAAGGGACTTTCTTGCACTTCTTGATTTTCCCTTCTCCTTTCACCACACCCCCAACTTAGGTTTTTAGCCTAAGTTGGTTATTCAACTAACCATAACTTCATGAGGATTATGGGTGATGGATAAAGAAAGGTCATTGTTTTCATCAAGTTTCTTCCAAAGAAAGGTAAGGCTCAAGGGGTGTTCAAAAGTGGTTCACACTCTCACAAGGTAGGCCACAAAAGAGGTATATGTCAAATTGGCTCACACTCTTCCAAGTTGCCTGAGATCATATAAAGAGACAACATCACTTAGTTGACCGGACCAACGGGACAATTCTAGGATCCATCATGCATAATTCACAGGTAAGCTCATCACACTAGGCATTGACACTATAAGTCAAATAAGACTCCACACTTTCACTAGTGTGAAACGATCATCATAAGAGACTCGAATTAATAACTGGATAGTCATAACAAGATGCAAAGAGTTCACATATTTTCTATGCAACTTCATTTGGCCTCATCATAACCGCACATTCATGTTTGTTCAATTATAAGCACTATTCAAGTCATCGATATTGATCAAAACTGATACTCAAATTTGCAAGAGAATAGCCACATTCAACATATACAAGAGGTGGCGAAATTTTTTCGGAAGGGTGTCAAAATCATTTGCTATTTAAAGCAAAAAGAGCCACAAGCTCAAACCTTCCAAGAAAAGCAGTGTAAAACACAACATTATGATTCAAAACCCAACAAGAATATAGCACACAAAGGTGGGCCACACCCCACCACAATTAAAATCATTTGTCCTCAAATGCAAATAGGAATTATTCAATAGTGAAGTAAAGCAAAACAGAGAGGGAGGTAAAGAGGGTTTACTATCTATGCAGTCTCTCCATTTGTCTAGGCATTAGTGCCCGATGCCTCACCCTAAGCCTGGGCATCAGTACCTGAGGTTGCCTCAGGAGGAACAACAGTACCAGATTCACCAAGTTCTGTTGAGTGTGAGTCCGCTAGAAAGACATGCACCACCCTGCAGAATCCCAAGGCCCATGAAGAAATATTAGGGTCTAGGGTAATAGTTTTCCTGGCAGAAGTGGGCCTCTTGCCCTTGCATTTCCCAGTAGTTGTGGGTAGTTTCGTAGCTTTGCCTTTCAACGTAGCTGCATCCTCATTTATCACAATCCCTTTGGACTTCTCTTGGGCTGGTGTATTCTTTCAGCAACTTTTGATTTAGTCATGTCTGCAAAATCTCGAAGAGAAGTTAGAAAAACCTAAACAGAAGCACAACAAAACATTTTTAGATAGGTTCGCCAAACCAGAGGGCGAATCACCGAATTTCTTGGGCGAGCTAGATCGAGCTCGCAGAAGGAATTAGCTCTAAAAACTGCGGAAAGTAGGTGATAGCGGGGAACCACTTGGCGTGTCACCGATAGCTTTTGGCGAACAAGGATAGGCCCGCCGAAAGTTCCAGTGCACAAAGGGTGACTAAAAAGCCTTTCGATGAGTCGCCGAGTGCTTTTTGTGACCTCGAGCTTCTCGCCGAAAGTTCCAGACTTCAACTACTCACTTAGCAAGAAATTAAAGGCCAGATGGGGGCACTAGGTGAACCGCTGAGTGGTTTGCCAAGCTCGACCCAGCTCGCCAAACGACCCAACGTGCCTACCTTCAACCCACTTTATCGAATTCAACCCTGCAACCCCCGTAAATAACATCAAAGTATGCACTAGTTCAATTAAGCTCAGACCCATGACACCCAAACACGACCCCTCGAATTTTAATCCAGTTTAAGGCATACAATTACGAGATTTCAACTATCACAACTACTCGAGCAAGATTATCAAATTAAATCATGCATGTAAACAATCTAATCCTATCAGGCAGGATCAGAACACTTCAACAAGATCAGGATATTGCAAATGAGTATAATGTTTGATAAAATAAACTCGGGGGATAGAAAACCAACTTTTTGTGTCGATAAACAGAAGATTGAAACACTAGGCGACAATGTAATCCAACTCCGAGCACCAATCAACAACTCAAATACAGTAAAAATGCAAGAGATATTGAAAATACTAAACAGGTGCGAGTTTATGAAGGTCTAAAGTGAGGGAAAGTGTAGAGTTTGAAACGTTAAACCTTTGGCTTTTTAAGAAACTGTCCAGTTCTCGCCCATTCGACGACATTAGTTGTGGTCGCCGATCCATTCGGCGACTCGCCGAGTGGATACTTACCTCACCGAGTTTTACTGGACCTCCAGTTAAACTGGGGGTCCAAACGGCGAACTAGATCGCAATCGCCGACCAGTTTGGCGATTCGCCAATAATTTCCTGGGCACACCGAGTTTTACAGACTTCACTTTGAAGTTGTCTTTAGTCCAACGGCGGTCTAAGTCGGGGTTGCCGACTTCTTCGGTGATGCGCCAATTGGACCTTTGGCTCGCCAATTTACATTTTTCACTCACTTTCCATACTTCGAACTACACAAAGAACACACCATTATTTCTTAAAGCAAAAATAAAGTGGTAAAACCTTGGGTTGCCTCCCAAGAAGCGCCTTATTTAACGTCGTGGCATGACACAAATCCTCATTCAAGTTCCATTAGTGAGGTTTGCCTCATTTTCATGAGGCCACACCCCTCTTTTGGCTCTGGATAGAGAGAAGATAGCACTTGGTCCATTTGGTACCCATAGTTACCATTCACTCATCTTTCCCGTTTCAATACACAAACAAGCACAACAAAACTAAAAATTAAGTAAGTGTAACTATAATTAACAAGAACGAAAATCCTACTTAACTACAAATTCTCAACTAACACCACTCCCCGGCAGCGGCACCATTTTGACTTCACGTATCAGGACACTACTTCAGTTCAAGTGCCAACGATCGCGTGTAGTGATATAACCCAACCAAGGGTTGGGATCGTTCCCACAAGGAGTGGTTTCGAGAATTAATAGAAAAGTAAAATCAGGTTCTAATCAATCATAGCTGTAAATATTAACGTGTAAATGTAGACACGTAATTTTTGACCAAACTTAAGGTCTTACATCATTTTTTAGTGCATAAATATTGTTTTTATATATAAATTATATATTTTGATTTATATCTTATTTTAGTAAGTTTGTTTTAAAATATTTGAAAACTAAGAAATAGAGTTGCATTAATATTAGTATTAGTTTCGTTTTAAAGGAAAAGAAAATATTTAGGAAGAAAAATATTATATATGTTTCTTTAATAAATAAGCTAATATTTTTTAATTAAAATTATTATTATTATTAGCTACTTAATTTTCTGCTAGTTAAAAATAAATAAATAATATTATTATCATTATATTATCTTATATTAATTATGAAAGAGAAATAATAAAATTAAAATAAAAACCCACCAAAACCCCACTACCCCCACTCTACTAACCTACCCCACCCCTATACTTACCATAACCCAACACACGTAAAAGAAAAGAAAAGGAAAAGAAAAATTAAAACAGTTTGATACTTTTTTAAAATATATATATATAAACAACAGCAATACCATACACCCCCATACTCCCACTCCCTCACAATTCTCTCACACTCCCACTTCACACGACTAAAGGAAGAAAAAGTCAATAACAAAAAGAGACCCACACACACTCAATATACATACAAACACTCTGCAAAGAAAAAAATCAGCAACCAAATACACAACACAATACTACAACAACCAACACATATACACGACACACAACAAAAGAAAGGAAGAAAAAAAATCAGCAAAATATATACACACACAAAACGCCAGAAGGAGGAAAAGAAAAAACTCACATTTTATTTAATATTTTTTCTTTCACTCACAAACAAAAGTTGAGGTTGAGGTTCACTTTCGTGGTTTCGAGTTCGTGGTTTCTTATTAGGATTGTTTCCTTTTCGTGAATTGATTTCGCAAGAGGTACCATTTAACCTTTTGTATAATTTGATTTTCACAATTATATAATACTTGATTTCAATGTTATGAAGTTGCCCGAATTTTATGTGCGTTTAATCTCATTATTTTTCATCGTGTACCATAGGTTATTATTAATTAAGCATCTCTTCCATCCAATCAAAATTTACCAAATACCTGAAAAATTATTATAATAGTTTGTTTAGTCAACTTTATCTAAATAAAAATGTTCATCCTAGAAAAGTTAAGAAATGAAGAGTTACACATTTTTTTATTTTTTTTATTTTAATACTTTTTGTCATGACTTGTAAATATACTAAAAATATAAATGCATCTATATCAAATTTTAATATGAAATAACTTTATATTTGTTTAAGATTTTAGACTTTTATTATGTAAATAGTGTTTATAAATATAAATAGTAGAGGTAGTTTAATCACTAATAATACACTTAAACTTTCTAGTAGTATGTAAAATATTAAAATATATGACCCATTTCAAAGGTCGGTTTCAATTAAGAATGTGGTTACACATCTTTCTTTTAAACACTTAAAAGAAACTCAAGGATGCGGTGACGCACCTTGTCCAAATTGTTTTAATAATTATTTTTTGTTAATTCAAACCAAGAGGTGTAAATTGAGATTATTAAGTGTGATGAACTCGAGAGGGGAAGACAGTTATGTCTCCAAATATCAAGATCGAGAATGCAGTTATGCATCCGATTTAAGACTAATAAAATTCAACAATTAAAAAATAAGCAAATTTTGGCATATAGATAGAAATTATCCAAAAATGTATCAAGATAAGTATAAGTCAATAAAAGCGACCGTGCTAGAACCACGGAACTCGAGGGATGCCTAATACCTTCCCCTAGGTCAACATAATTCCTTACCTGATTTTCTGGTTCGCAGACCAAACAAAGAGTCATTTCCTTTTGATTATTGATTAAACAAAAAGGTGACTTGGAACACCATAACTCAATTCAAAGTGGCGTCTCTGAAAATAATTAAAATAATCCCTAAATCAATAACGTCACTTAAATTGGAAAAACCCTTACCGCTGTGCGCAAAAACGGGTGTGAAATCTCTGGCAACTCCACTGGGGAATAACCAGAATTCGAGCTTTGTTATATTGACTTTTACTTGATTTTATTATTTTATTTTATTGGATATATTGTGTTTGATGGCCTAATGTGCTACTTGTTGCTCATTTATTGCTTTTTATATTTATATTATTGAACTATACTAAATTCGTTTCTCTCACGCACACCTTATGAGTCTTTGAATACACTTAACACACATTCACAGGAATGCAGTTATGCATCCTATTTTCCCTTGAGATAAAACTAGAGTGTGTTGACACCCAGTGAAGGATATTTAGTCACATATGTTAGGTGAGGTTGGACCAGCAATGAAGTTGGAATAGCGCTGCTACCGATAAGTTGCCCCTCCCTGGCTCGAGTTGTCCACTCGGGTAAGCCAGTCTAGATACATATCTTATTCAGGTTTGAACCTAGTAAAACTAGAACATCGACATGGTTATCCCTAGAAGATTCCGATTATTTGCACCATTTGCATGTGACTTAGTGAGCCTCAAAACAAGAGTTGGATCCGTTCAGGACAAGTATCCATCTCTTACTTGACCACTTAGCTCATTTTATGGGCTACATGAAAATGCATTTATTTAGAAAATTTCTTTAAGTTGACGCATTTTAGTGTGATTAATGCAATGAAAAAAAGGTATCTTTTGATCTTATAAAAAATAATAAAAAAAGAGAAAACACGAAAATATTTCTTCTTTTATAAGTTATTATACATTTCTTAAAATAATTAAAACAAAATTGCATTCCTTAATGAAAAGAATAATAATATTTTTATTTAGATTTTTTTTCATAAAATTTGTAAAGAAAAAAAAATCAAATATTTTACTTTCATAATACTTTGAAAAATTGCATTTGTCAAAATAAAAAAGGTTTTAATATCTTAAAAGTTTGTTTTACCGTCCAATCTGGACGAACTACGCACACATGATTCTCAACTTGATGAGATACATAGGCAACCCTCTTCGGGTTCGGTGATCTTTATTCAAAAATAAAAATAAAAATTCTTTTTTTAAAAATTCAAAAAAAAAAATGAAAAAACAAGAAGCTTTAATCTATATCAAAAACAAGTTTTTCTTAATTTTCTTTTAATAAAAAAAAAACTAAAGAATTTTATCTCAAAGCTCTAAAAATAAACTTAGTTATGGAGTTTTAGAAAAAATATGCAAAGATCTTAGTCATGTTCGCAAGCGTGTTACGTACGCAATCCTAAACGGATTTGATCAATGCATTATGAAATTATCATTTTTTAGAAGGAAAAAAAACAACTAATGATTAATAATTACGTAACCCTAACAAGCATTATTATCCATGCATAGTTAAATTAAGATGGTTGGTTTGTGGTTAAGCTGGCATCCCATCCCTACAATACAAGGTCACAAGGGAAAAAGAAAATGACTCACAAAGATGGAAATGAGTCGGACAATGACGAGGTCTAGAACCAGATGATGTCACAAGAAACGGTGTCAACCGAAGAGGTAAGGATACTAAGACAGCAAATGACGGAGATGTACGAAGCTTGGATGAGTGGACAAGCTCCACTATCTTCAATCTGTGACTATCTAAATACAAATATGCCACCCCCTATCCAAGTATCGATAAGTGATCCAATTTATCCACCTGGATTCGGTCCCTATGCTAACACATCCAACGTAGCTGGAACTTCTATGGTGCACCCTTTGAGTACGCCTATGACAAGTAATCCACTATTCATTCCAATTGCGCCCACTAATGTCGTTCAGCAACCTATAATGGAGCCAAAATCTATCAACGATCTCCACCCAAAGTTCAATATGATCAAGATTATACTCCTGAATTGACTTTTAAAATTCCAAGCTCTTACCCTCACACTCATCAATATAGTTCCCATGTTGAAGCTGAAAAAGCTATTAAGAACGAGGAACATGAAGAAATGGCTAGAAAAATGAAGAGTTTGGAACAGAGTGTAAGAGATATGCAAGGATTGGGAGGTCACAAAAGTGTCTTGTTCAATGATTTGTGCATGTTTCCCCACGTTCATCTGCCCATCGGTTTTAAAACTTCAAAGTTCGAGAAATATGATGGACATGGAGATCTTATAGCTTATTTAAAGAGATATTGTAATCAATTGAGAGGGGCTGGAAGCAAAGAATAATTGCTCATGGCTTATTTTGGGGAAAGTTTGGTGAGAATTGCCTCAGAATGGTTCATAGACCAAGATAGTTCTAACTGGCATACATGGGATGATTTGGCTCGATGTTTTGTTCAACAATTTCAATATAACATTGACATAGTTCCAGATCGTACTTCACTTGTCAACATGAGGAAGAAGACCACCGAAAATTTTCGTGAATATGCTACTAGGTGGAGGGAGCAAGCTGCTAGGGTTAAGCCACCAATGAAAGAGTCTGAAATGATCGATGTTTTCCTTCAAGCGCAAGAACCAGATTACTTTCATTATTTACTTTTCGTTGTTGGAAAAACATTTGTTTAAGTTATTAAGATTGGTGAAATGGTAGAAAATAGCATCAAGTCTGGAAAAATTGTAAGTCAAGCTGCCTTGAAAGCTACAACACAAGTGATTAAAAATGGATCAGGAAATCTTGGGGGAAAGAAAATGAAGGAGGATGTAGCAAATGTTGTGTCAGAAACACAAAAAGGTCCAAGGGGTCCACCTTATCAATCTGCACCACCTCAATACCATCACTATCTCCCTATGCAAGACACACAATATTCTATTGTTCCACCTCAATATGCGGTCTATAATGCACAACAATATGCATACCTACCAAACTATCCTCAATGGCGAGCGCCAACATATCAAAATGTTCACCTTTCTTCTCAAAATTTTCGAGCACCTTATAATCTCTATCCCAGACAGGGATTTGAAGGATGTCAAAGGCCTAGAAACAATTTCACACCAATTGGAGAGTCTTACACAAGTTTATTTAATAAGTTGAAACATTTGAAGATGATAGAGCCGATTCTTCAAAATTATGTGAATCCACATGCAAAGGGTTTTTGCATACCATTCTGATGCTCCATGGCACAGTATTAAAGATTGTCGTAATTTTAAAAAAAGGTGGAAGAGATGATTCAAACAAAGATGATTGTGATTCAAAATGATGACCCCCCAAATGTTACTAAGAATCCTCTACCGACACATAGTGATGTACACTTTATCGAGATGATATGTGATGACAAAGAATATGACAATTTTGAAGAAAAGACAATTGAAATTGGTAGAGCTTTTACAAAGGCTAACGTGTAAAGTAGTGGCTAAGAAGTCCAGCTTGGTGATTGAGAGACACTCTTCTTTTCTCTAAAAAGAGTGTATAGATAATTTAGTTTGTCATCATTTTTGCTATGCAATCATTTTTATTTCTAGTAAGTCAAACCTTTCTATCATTTCTCTTATGCGTTTGTTTGTTGAGTTTTGTCGTAGTTTGGGTTATTATAGAGTTGTGACCTAAATTTAGGTTGTTGTCTTGTCACCATGTTTTTTTTTATCTTTAATATAATCTTTATTTTGTGTCACTTTGATCCGTTCTATTTGGCTTTCCACATATACATCTCTTTTCAATTCAATTTTGTGACATGATATGCAAGAGGATTTGGTAAGATCTTAAGATTAATCTAGTCATGGAATTAATACATCAAAGAAGTCAAAAAATTTTTTGAGGAAATGAATAAAGGACTTAGACACCTTGATACTTCCTTTAGTATCAAAAAAATGGTTAAAAGAAAAAATTTCATCTAACTTGACATGTCATTTGCTGTCAAGAAGGTATTACTCAAATAGAGATTCTCAGCTAACAAACATGCAACAAAATGATATACATATTCATCAATACATATGTTGCAAAGAAATATTGTATGATTTTCACTTCCCATCTTAAAGGGAATTGCTTGTATTTGACATTTTTAATAATTGATGACGAAGGCATTTCATTCTACTATACAAACACTGTGTAATCCTTTGCTATCCCTTTTGAGCCTTAATTTTATTTTCTTTAATACCCCTCTTTTGGAATCAAAATACATTAAAAAATCAAAAAAAAAAAAAAGAGTCAAGAAAAGAGAAAAGTGAAAAAGAGTCCAAAAAAAAAGAGAAAAGAAAAGTTGGAGTGAAAAATAAAATAAAATCCAATAACAACAAAAAACAAACTTTCTGAACTACGTTCGACCTGATTCTTGCTTTGACAAGATACGTAGGAAGCCTTATTTTGAGGTTCGGTCCAAGCAAAAAAAAATCTAGAGAATCCTCATCACAAAAACTGGGGCAAAAATAATAATAATAATAATTATTATTATTATTATTATTATTATTATTATTATTTTATTGTATTTTTGTAAAAAGAGTCGATTTCAAAAGTTGTAAGTCTTAACCCTGTTACGCAGTATCTTTGAGCTTTCATGCCAATCCTTTCATTTTAACCCTGTCCAAAAGCCACGTTACAATCCAAATAAAGACCTTCTGATCAATTTTTAACAATGACAAGTCAAGCAAGCTTTCAGTGTTGATTATATATGGAAAAATGTTATGCCACTCGCATAAGGAGTGAAAAATGAGGGAATCTTATCGATGAAAATCCTCAAAATCCCTATAGGAGATCATTTGAGTCGAGAG
>JAJOOR010010523.1:0-32374 GCA_036250505.1 Solanum acaule | reverse complement strand
AAGAAGTAAGTCAAAGCAAGTTTTCAAAGTTGTTCAAGAGTCTTTATTGAATGTTTTAACTTCATTTTAAGGCTCAAGTTTCAAGTTAAGTAAAGAGTATAAAGTTGAGTTCATTTCTCAAAAGTTATTAGGGAACTATGTATTCCCAAAGAAGTTTTAAAGAAATGTTTTCACATTTAAACAAGATTGGAAACTGAGATTTCCAAAGAGCCTTAGGGCTAGTTTTCATAAAGAAAGAGAGGAAACTGAGATTTCCAAGATTGCCTTTGAGCTAAGTTTTTGAGTAATTATCTCACATCAGCAGGAAGAAAATGTTTTAAAAACATAAGAGCCAGTACATTTTTGGGAGTAGTATTGAGCACTGAATTGGGGGAGCGTTCAAAGAACCCACAGCCCTCACAGAACCATGTAGCCATCATGGGTAGAAGAGGTTCATATTTTTTAGATGAATCCTTTTCAAATCAGACTAGTGGATCCATTAGGCAGTTCAGGTCCTATACCTTTGGCCGGGTATATGATGCTCTGGCAGCGTGAGGTCGATCGTTGTATCATCACTATAGCTCTTATGTGATGATTGTCGATTAGAGAAACTCCCACAACAATTATAGTATTTTTATATACATCAGTTCATTTGTATTTCTACATACATCTCAGACTTATTATATCTTTGTATACATACAGAGTTTATAGCATGTTATAAATAACTTTTTTGTATATTGCACTCATTTTAAATTGCATTATATTGAAATGAGTCAGTCAAGTTGAGTTGAGTTGAGTCAGGTAAGTTATTCAGTTTCTTTCAGATTTCTTTCTAGCCTATGTTGCTTAGCTTTCCAGCTCGCATACTCGTACATTCCATGTACTGATGCCAGTTGGCCTGCATCTTGTTATGATGCAGACGCAAGTACCTAGGATCAGCATCCAGCACGCCGTTGATCCAGTTGAGCACTTCAGAGTCAGTGGTGAGCCTCCTTGCTTTCCGGAGGACTCAGTTATTTTGTTCTCTTAGTTTTGTTTTATTAGGATGTTGTGGGGTCTGTCCCAACATCCATCTCAATATTATAGAGGCTTCATAGATAGTCAGTCAGTTAGTATTGAGTCTCTCAGCTATGTATATATGTAAATATTTTACTTTGAGACTCGAGTTGCCTTTTTGGCCAGATTTTATTAGTTGGGTTGTTGTATGACCTTTCATTGTATTGAGTTATTCTGTTGAGTTAAGTTTTCGCTGAGTTAAGAAAACCAGGCCAAGGGTTCGCTTGGGGGCCAGAAATGGTCTTCGAGTGCCGGTCACGTCCAGGGTGTAGGCTCGGGGCGTGACACTACAATGATAACACCAATACCCCGACTCGTTTTTGATGCCTTGATGGGTCATTCTGCTTTCATTGATCTTTATTCTTCTAGCTCCTTCACAATTGTAGAAGTATAAACCTTGCACCTTGATTCTTTCTTTGTCCTGTATTTAGGCGGAAAAGTTAGTTGTTCATACAATCATAAATATCTCCATGAATAGTCTCCAACAAGAAGTTAATTTCACAACAAAGTATTCATAAAAAAATCAATAATCGAGATATAAACTTTTCTAATATCAAACATCAAACATCAAACGTATAAAAGAGACGGAAATTATACCTCAGCAAGGACGTTTGCATTTCTACTAGACACATCTTTGCTTTTCATTATATTTCTGACATTCCCATCACTTATATATATAGTGTAGAGAAATGTTTAATCTTGGAAAGTGATTAAATTATCTTACCAAATATATTATGTAATCTCATCATTTAAATCTAAGAGAAATGTTCCATCATGGAAAGTGATGAAATTATTTTAACAAATATGTTATGTAATCTATTCATTTGAATTTAAATGTAAGAGAAATGTTCAATCTTGGAAAGTGATTAAATTATTTTAAAAAATATATTATGTAATCTCATCATTTAAAGCCAAGATTTTTATACATTTAATTCATTTAAATATTATAAATAATGTTCCAAATCTATACATTGCACAAGTCTTTTTTTGGTACATTGCTCTTTATTTGTAACCGATTTTTATACAGAGAGAGATAAATAAAATCTTTACTAGGGACATTAAAATTATTTTTACAAACATGTTAAAAATCTCATTATTCTAATTTAAGATTTATGTGCATTTAATTCATTTAAATACTATCAATAATGTTTCAAATCTAGATATTGCATAAGTATTATTTTTTTGGTACATTACTCTTTATTCATATTCCTATTTTGTTAACTTAATGATGTATATGTCTCCAACTTGTAATCATGTCCTAATTCGTCATTTGGACCTTCATTTGTAAGTGCTTAAGCATGCTATTTAAATCTAAGATCATATGCATTTAATTTATTTTTAATATTACAAATAATGTATTTAGATGTATTTGGATGTATTTGAACACATCAAAATCTGATTAGATTCGCAATATTATAAACTAGCGTGTATCTAAGAAAATTAGCACTTAAACTAGTGAAAATTTTGTAAATTACCCAAAAAAGTCATTTCAGCCAACTTGCGGTAATCCAAGTAAATATTTGTAGGGAGGAAGATTTGGGCCTAAAGGAGCAAGTCAAAGTCGATAATGACAAATTCACTTGGTAACTAATTGGTTGTGGATCTTGATGATTTTGTGTGTATGGAGTTCTGAATGAATCTCGAGGGTCCATTTGATGATTTTGTAGTTGATTGTGTTTGTTGGTGTCTCTGCAGGCCTCGCTATTGCGTAGGTCAGCCTGCTTAAGCGACATTTGCTAAAGAGAAGAGGTTTTGCTTTAGTGAGAAGCCTTACTTAAGTGGGGTTCGCTTAAGCAAACATAGGGTCGCGTTAGCGACGTTTTCTTAAGCGCATCTAAGTCTGCTTTTGCGAGATCAGAGGGGTTTTAGATCTGTAATTTCGGGGTTTTACCCATTTTTCTTCCATTTTGAGTTTTGGAAAATCTTTGGAGGCGATATATTTTGAAGAGATTTTTGGTGCTAAACATTTGGGTAAGCCTTTGTGACCCTAAAACTTCATTTCCTTTTTTTATCATTTATGGATTTTAACATCAAAACTTGAGATTTTGATTGGCAAAATGACACGATTTTTCAAGAACTTGAATCTTTAAGTAAAATGATGATTGTGAACTGATTTTAAATCTTTTTTCGAAATGGCTTTCACCAATGAGTTTCAAATGCCTTAAGTAACGTTTTCTAGTAAATATTTTTGAATTCAAACCTCATTTTTGAAATTGAGTTCTTGAGTTGATTTGACCTAGTTTTCAAAGTGAATGATTTAAGTGTTGTTATTTCTGAAATCTTATTGTGATTACTTGATTGAATTAGATTGTATGACTCATTGTTCAGAAAGGAAAGGCTCAAATGTTGGATTGAATTGAAGCAAGTGATTTCTAAACTTGTAAAACTACTAAAATCATATATTTCTCTTCATTGTGTGTGTTGGGGAGTAATGAGAATGAGATGATGAGTTTAATTATTCAACTTGATTGATCTTAATGAATAAAAAAAGGATTAATGAAAACTGTAATGTATTTATCATAATGCTTTGTGAATTTGTTGATTGATGAAATGCTTTGATGACATTATTATGGACACTAATTGTTTGAGTTGTTGTTTGTTCCTTATGGTCTGAAATCACTTATTTGCATTGATTTCATTGCACCATGATGAGATAGGTGATGATTATGTCGAAGAGAAATGGTTTCGGCAAGTGATATGATATAAAGCCGAAGGAAAATGGTTCCGGCTAGTGATATCATGATATAAAGCCGAAGGGAAATGATATTGGCTAGTGATATTGTGCCAAAGGAAAATGATTCCGGCAATTGATATGATATAAAGCTAAAGGAAGATGGTTCCGGCCAGTGATATGATATAAAGCCAAAGGGATATGATTTCGGCTAGTGATATCATGCCGAAGAGAAATGGTTCCGACAGGAGTTTGACTGTTGTGATTTGATGCATTTTGACATTTGTGATTGATCTACTTGACACTTGTAATTGATCTACTTGATACGTGTTAATGACCTACTTGATACATGTGAATGATCTACTTGATACGTGTGATTGATATACTTGAAACTTATTGGTTCTTGAACTTTGACTATTGGTGTGTGAGTGTTAAGCCTTGTGATCTGTGTATTGTAAAACTGTTAGGTTGGGCTAATTTTTATGCAGGTTGTAGTTTGAGGAGGTTCAGTTGGGATGAAAGGAGTACTTGTAATTTAGGCTAGTTTTGTTTTGTTTAGTAGGTTTCTTGCTGAGTACCGTGTAGGTTGGTACTAACTCCTTGCTTCTACACTTGTGTAGGTTCCGAGCCCGAATCTGTGTGATTGCACTTTTTCTATTTCCGAGGCTTTCAAAGGACTTTGAGAGCTAGCTGCTTGTCATTCCGACTGGCCCTCTTGTTCCCTATTTTATGCTTTGTTCTAATCCAGAGACAAAGACATTGAGACTTGGTACTTATCTTTCAATTCTTTATTTATATTAGTGGTTTGTACACGTGATAACCAAGTTTTAGGGTTATATTAGAATGACTAAGTTTTCCGCTCTTATGTTATTCATATCTTATTTTCTCCTTTGTATTATTGGATTGGTTTAGTCTCGGGTTGACTTTTTTTAGTTACAACCAACCCAAGTATATGTACACTTTAATCTAGTAAAAATAAAATTTTGATTAAAATTTTTATAATAAATATTTAAAATAGTTTCTCCCTATAAAATAGTCTTAATAATAAAAGTACATTGATACTTGTCCTTTTTCGTAATTTGACTCTTAAAAGTATTTTTTTAATAAATATTTAAAATAGTTTCTCCCTATAAAATAATCTTAATAATAAAAGTACATTGATACTTGTCCTTTTTCGTAATTTGACTCTTAAAAGTACTTTTTTTAAATGATTAGTCAAACACAATCTGTTTATAAAAAACACTTTTCAAATGAATTAGCAAAACATAAATTATTTTTTCTCAAAAGAACTTTTTTGAAAAATTATTTTAATATTTTTATGTTTTTGAATTTATGAATCTAATAAGCAAAAGAGAAAAGGGAAGTGAAAGAAGAGGGAGCGGGAAAATAAATAAATCTAAAACAGGTCCAAACAAAAAATTTCTCATAATAAATATCCATAATTACCCCTAAAGCATAATCATCAATACATTTAATCATGAGAATTTATTTGAAATATATACTGTTTGACCATGAAAATTTCAAATACTATTTAAAGTTGAATTTGAAATTTGGTGGATACCCAAAATCTTGATTTAACCTTTCTTCACTTTCATTATATTTTTCTTTTTAAAATTTACCCTATATTTTTAATTTTTATGAAAATGACCGTATTAAATTATGTTTTATGTTTTATGTTTAAATCATATTTCATTCTTTTTTTATATATAAATATTACATGCAAACAATCAACTATCATTTACTGAAACAATACCAAAGATAATTTCATCTTTCACTCCAACTTCAAAAATTTCAAACCAAGTGAAAAAATATTTGTATTATTATGTAGTAGTTCTTGTATGGAATCCAATTTATGACTCTATGTGACTATCTATTTTTTTTAAAATCTTACTCTTTTAGAGCAAATTAATTTGATTGTATGTTTGGGGTGAATTAATTGAGTAGGGTGATTTTATTAATTATTAGATATTGCAAGGTATAAATCATATTTAAGTAATTACATTCATATTTTAAATATTCTTTAAAAAAGTATAGTCAAACAAAACTCTAACTCCAACTTCAACTTTGAAAATTTCAAATTTCAAATTTCAAACAAAGCAAATATTTTTTGGATTTTCATGATCAAACGCCCACAGTTTGTCTGCTTGTTTTTGGTATGCAAACATTGTTACCATTTTAATGGATGTTTTGTTACTTTTTATTTCAGTGGACACTTCTTCAGTTCCTCATCAAATCATTTTGCAATTCTCCGAAAATATTCTTTACGAAAAATGCACCAAACATCAACAAGCAGAATCGCTCAACAAGGCATCATAACTAATCGGATTATTTAGTGTTATCCTTGCAGGACCTGTCGGCTGTCTTGAGGTGTGTACCTCAAGCGAAGGATTCCCTGGGCACTAACGCAAGCACCGATTTCAAGAACTTGATTATAGGTTTTCCATCACAAGTTTTTCTATTCATCTACTTACCTCCCTATTCTTTACCGTCAGTTAGGTAAACGCAAATCTACCCCCATGGTGTTTGACAGTGATGGACACTTTTACCGTTTCTGTTAAAGAAATCTGCTGGTGCAGGGGCCTCATAGACTTCCTAGTTTTCCGCAGTTAATTTTTGACATGAAAGTCTGTGAGTCCACCTCACCACCAGCTTCCTTAGACGGGAATGGTAAAGTGCTCCGGAATGCATAACATCGTTAGGGTAGACTTGTGATTACCTAAATGACCATAGAGAGAAGGAAGGTAAGATGATGGACACAAAAACTTGTGGCAGGGTGCCCTGAAGTTGGTGCTTATTTGGTGCCCCTGTGAATCTTGGCTCGAACCTCATGATTGCTTCTACACCAATATCTCGACTAGTTATGATGAGTCATTCCGCTTTCATTGATCTTTGTTCTTCTAGCTCCTTCACAATTGTAAAAGTACAAATCTGGCACCTTGATTCTTTCTTTGCCCTGTATTGGGGGCAGAAGAGTTGGTTGTTCATACAATCATAAATATCTCCATGAATAATATCCTAAAATAAGTTCATTTCACAACAAATTGTTCATAAAAAATAAACATATGAACTTTTCTAATATCAAACATTAAACGTATAAAAGAGATAAACGTTATACCTTAGCAACGACGTTTGCACTCAACTCAATTAGAAATAACGCACCTTTGCTTTTCATTATGTTTCTGATATTCCTATCACTTATATATAGTGTAAAACAAATGTTCAATCTTGGAAAGTGATTAAATTATTTTAAAAAATATCTTATGCAATCTTATCATTTAGAAATAAGATTTATAGACATTTAATTCATTTAAATACTATAAATAATTTTCCAAATTTATACATTGCATAAGTATTTTTTTGTTTGGTACATTCCTCTTTATTCATACTCCTTTTTATTAACTTAATGATGTACATATATATGTCATCAATTCTTGAGACATTAAATTATTTTAACAAACATGTTAGACATCTCATTATTTAAATTAAAGATTTATGCGCATTTAATTCATTTAAATACTATAAATAATATTTCAAATCTAGCTATTGCACAAATATTATCTTTCTGGTACATTCCTCTTTATTCATATTCCTATTTTGTTAACTTAATGATATATATATGTCTCCAATTTGTAATAATGTCCTAATTTTCTATGTGGACCTTTATTTGTAAGTGTTTTTTACGCGGAGAGGATAAATATGGTCTTTAGTAGCGGTATTAAATTATTTTAACAAACAGGCTATGCAATCTCACAATTTAAATCTAAGATTATTTGCATTTAATTTGTTTTAAATATTATACGTAATGTATCTAGATGTATTTGGACACACTAAAATTTGGTAAAAATTGTTATATTGTAAACTAATATATATTTAAGTAATTAGCTCCAAAACTAGTGGAGTTTTTTAAAGGGAAAATTGTATATAATAGCAACCTATTAATTCAAATTAAATGCTATAGACATAGTTTGATTTATTTGTACCCCATAGCAAACTGTTGCTATTTCGCTTCTCTCCCTGGTGGAATCTCGCGTGCCAGTCTCGTTCTCGCTGGCAGTCTCGCTCGCCTCTCTCGATTTATACAAACACAAAGGTATAAAATGTGTTTGTGTTTGTATAAAGCGAGAGAAAATTGTATATATACATATATTTTCGTTCCCCTCTCTCCCCTCTCCCAGATCTCGCTCGCCACTCTCACTCGCTTCTCTCACTTTATACAAACACAAATGTGAACATTGCGTTTGTGTTTGTATAAAGTGAGAGAAAATTGTATATACAAATACAGATGCATATATTTTCATCCTATACACTTATGATTATACAAATATGATCTTTCCCTGCCCAGCTTTCTTTTGTCTTTCTCTCTTTCTCGCTTTATACAAACACAGATTATACAATTGATCTTTTGTATATGTATACCGAAACATTACAGATTATACAACTACTTTTTGTATATGTATAGCGAAATATACATATTTATGTTTGCTATGGAGCGCAATTATGCAAACTATAACTACAACATACAAATATAATTTTTATATTTACTATGTGAAAGTTGCTCTTTTTTAATTTACCCAAAAAAATGTCATTTATGCCAACTTGCGGCAGTTCAACTAAATATGTGCAGGCAGAAAACTTTTGGGCCTAAAGACAAATTCACTTGGAAACAAATTCGTCCTGGGTCTTGACTATGAGTACGACTTTACAAGCTTGAAATCGGTTATGACTTACATCAACAACAAATTCAGTTAAATATCATTAAGTGGGAAATTCAGTTATGGCTTGTAATTATTTATATATTATTCATAAATAAAATGCAAATATTTGTTAAATTTTAATCAACTTATGTCGTTCACTTTATCATTTTCTCAACCCCAACACTTCAATTTTAACTCAACTATTAATCCCTAAGACCAAGTCCTTCAAAATCAACTTTAGTCTTTACCTACCGAGTCTCGCATCAGATAGTCATACTTTCTCTTAATTGAATCACTTTTGTTCATGTAATTATAACTCTAGTATAACTTAATTGAATCGAGAGTAGCTTTCATGTAGATTATTCATGTACTATGTGTCTGTATATTCAAGATGTGTGTATGCCCTCAACAAATTTATTACTTTCAAATTGTTAAAATAAAATAAAAAAATCAAACCAAATCAACGGTTATTTTTTTCATTCGATTTGATTTTAATAATTAAAAACCAACTAAATTTGTTTGATTTTAATTTTAACCAATAACCAAATTTTACCTAACTATGCAATAATGGAAGTCATAACTATTACTATTATAAATATTTTCACCCAATTACTTAACATAGCTAGATTTTTCAAAATATAGCAACTAAAAAATATAAGATTTTTTTTTTTATTTCTAAGCACTAATTTTCCTTTTTTTCCCTTCTCTCTCTACACCATTTCCTACCTAGTCGAACTAGACTTATACATTAAATTTAACTTGAAATTAATTTATCTTCGAAGATGCATCCAAAAGAGCTTCTTATTCCTTCTTGATTTTTATCAAACCATACAAATAAAAAGTGAGTTTTTTTTTGCACTTCTTCTATGAAAAAAAAAGCATAATCTTCCTCCAAGACAAGAAAGGTGCTTTTTTTATTATTATTATTTTATGTTTCTGGTTAGTCGGGTACAAATGTAAATAGGGAAAATTAGACGAAATGTCTATTGAGTCAAAAAAAATTTATCCAAAATAACTCAATTATCATTAATCGCATAAATGGTCATTTCTATTTCCTCTTTATCCTTCATCTTTTATGTTCAAAGCTTCTTCGAAATTCGACTTTAAAATTCGACGTGTTAACAATGTGAATTATTTTGAGTGAGTTATATATTACAAGACTCGAAACATATAGAGGAATTAGCTTTTAGACTGTTTAGAAATAATTTTGAGTTAGTCGGTATTTAAAGATTTCATTAGTCATTATAGTTTCTTTAAATATACACGGTATACACTATTTATATAATATTGATACATACACACACTATTTATACAATATTGATATATACACATACATATTTTTAAAAGTGCATTCATATTCTAAATATTCTTTATAAAAATCTATATGGTCAAACAAAACTTCAACTCCAACTTCAACTTTAAAAATCCAAATAAAGTGAATATTTATCGTTGCAGGACCTGCCATGAAGTGTTCACCTCAAGCCAAGGACTTACTGGACACCAATACAAGCACCGATTTCAAGAAACTTGATTATCAGTTCCCCATCACAAGTTTTTCTATTCATCTGCTTAACTCCCTACCATCTACCATCATTTGGATAATCACAAGTCTACCCTCAACATGTTTGGTGGTCATGGATCTTTTACAGTTTCCGTTAAAGAAATTTGGAGGTGCAGGGGACTCGCGGACTTCCTAGTTTTCCATGGTTAATTTTTGACATGGAAAGTCCGTGAGTCCACCTCACTACCGGCTTCTTCAAATGGGAATGGTAAAGCGCTCCTGGATGTGTAACATCGTTAGGGTAGACTTGTTCTTACCCAAGTAACGATAGAGAGCAAAAAGTTAGATGATGTACACAAAAATTTGTGGTGGGGTGCCCTGATGTTGGTGCTTATTTGGTGCTCCGCGAGGCTTGGCTCGAGGTGAACACCTCATTAAAGGTCCTACCATGATAACACCAATACCCCGACTCGTTTTTGATGCCTTGATCAACCATTCTACTTTCATTGATCTTTATTCTTCTAGCTCCTTCACAATTGTAGAAGTATAAGCCTTGCACCTTGATTCTTTCTTTGTCCTGTATTGAGGCGGAAAAGTTAGTTGTTCATAAATGTTCATACAATCATAAATATCTCCATGAATAGTCTCTAAAAAGAAGTTAACTTCACAATGAAGTGTTCATCAAAAATTCAAAAATTGAGATATAAACTTTTCTAATATCAAACATTAAACGTATAAAAGAGATGGAAATTATACCTAAACAAGGACGTTTGCACTTCTACTAGACACATCTTTACTTTTCATTATATTTCTGACATTCCCATCACTTATATATATAGTGTAGAGAAATGTTTAATCTTGGAAAGTGATTAAATTATCTTACCAAATATATTATGTAATCTCATCATTTAATTTAAATCTAAGAGAAATGTTCCATCGTGGAAAGTAATTAAATTATTTTAACAAATATGTTATGTGATCTCATCATTTAAATCTAAGAGAAATGTTCGATCTTGGAAAGTGATTAAATTATTTTAACAAATATATTGTGTAATTTCATCATTTAAATCCAAGATTTTTATACATTTAATTCATTTAAATATGATAAATAATGTTCCAAATCTATACATTGATACCTGTCCTTTTTTTTTTTTTGTAATTTGACTCTTAAATGTATTTTTTAAAAAGATTAGTCATTATCTAAAATACTTTTCAAATGAATTAGCCAAACATAAATTATTTTTTCTCATAAGCACTTTTTTGAAAAGCTATTTTAAAATTTTAATTTAAAAAATAAACAAAATTTTATAGTAATACAAAAAATTATTATTTTTTCGAAAGCACTTTTAGTGATTCTTTTTTTCCTTTATTGTGATGTGAAATCAAGGGAGTAGAGGGGGTTATTATGACAAGGTGGTAGGTAATTTTCAAATTATACCAATTCTATAAAACTCAACTTCCTTTAAAAAATAATATTCAATGTAAGAAAGTAAGAAATCTCATATCAGATATTTTAATATTTTTATGTTTTTTGAATTTATGAATCTAATAAGCAAATTTAAAGAGAAAAGAGAAGTGAAAGAAGAGGGGGCGGGGAAAAAATAATCTAAAACAGGTCCAGAAATTTTTTTTCTCATAATAAATATCCATAATAATTACCCCTAAAACATGATCATCAATACATTTAATCATGAGAATTTTTTCACCTTTTTCTGATTTATTTTTTTACTTTATTTGAAATTCACGGTTTGATCATGAAAATTTCAAATACAATTTAAAGTTGTATTTGAAATTTGGTGGATACCCAAAATCTTGATTTAATGTAACCTTTGTATCACTTTCATTATATTTTTCTTTTTAAAATTTACCCTATATTTTTTATATTTATGAAAATGACCGTATTAAATGATGTTTTACATTTTATGTTTAAATTATATTTCATGTTTTTATTTATAAACATTACATGCAAACAATCAACTATTATTTACCAAAACAACACCAAAGATAATTTCATCTTTTACTCTAACTCTAAAAATCTCAAACAAAGTGAAAAAATATTTGTAATAATATGTAGTAGTTCATGTATGAAATCTAATCTATGACTCTATGTGATTATCTATATATTTTTATTTTTACTCTTTCAGAGCAAATTAATTTGATTGTAGGTTTGAGGTGAATTAGTTGAGCACCTCATGATAGGTTCTACACTAATATCTCGACTAGTTATGATGAGTCATTCCGCTTTCATTGATCTTTGTTCTTCTAGCTCCTTCACAATGGTAACAGTACAAATCTGGCACCTTGATTCTTTCTTTGCCTTGTGTTGGGTGCGGAAGAGTTGGTTGTTCATAAGTGTTCATACAATCATAAATATCTCCGTGAATAATCTCCTAAAATAAGTTCATTTCACAACTTCTTCATAAAAAATAAACATATGAACTTTTCTAATATCAAACATTAAACGTATAAAAGAGATAAACGTTATACCTTAGCAACAACGCTTGCACTCAACGCAATTAGAAATAACACATCTTTGCTTTTCATTATATTTCTGATATTCCTATCACTTATATATATAGTGTAAAACAAATGCTCAATTTAAATATTGTAAATAATTTTCCAAATTTATACATTGTATAAGTATTTTTATTTTGGTACATTCCTCTTTATTCATACTCCTTTGTATTAACTTAATGATGTATATCATATATGTCATCAATTCTAGAGATATTAAATTATTTTAACAAACATGTTAGAAATCTCATTATTTAAATTAAAGATTTATGCGCATTTAATTCATTTAAATACTATAAATAATATTTCAAATCTAGCTATTGCACAAATATTATCTTTCTGGTACATTCCTCTTTATTCATATTCCAATTTTGTTAACTTAATGATATATATATGTCTCCAATTTGTAATAATGTCCTAATTTGCTATTTTAATAAATATGATATTACTAGCGGTATTAAATTATTTTAACAAACAACTATTCAATCTCACAATTTAAATCTAAGATTATATGCATTTAATTTGTTTTAAATATTATACCTAATGTATTTAGACGTATCTAAATATATTTGAACACACTAAAATTTGATAAAATTTATAATAGTGCAAACTAATATGTATCTAAGTAATTATCTTCAAAACTAGTGAAGTTTTTTTAAATTACCCAAAAAAATGTCATTTAGGCGAACTTGCGGCAGTTCAACTAAATATGTGTAGGCAGAAAAATTTTGGGCCTAAAAGAGCAGGTCAAAGTTGATAAAGACAAATTTACTTGGAAACTATAAGTCCATCTATACAAGCTTGAAATCGGTCATGACTTACATCAACAACAACAAATTCAGTGAAATACTATAAGTGGGGAACTTAGTTATGGCTTATGATTAGGAACTTTCATGTTATGGTTAAAAAATAAAATCGAACCGCAATTCGAACCAAATCGATTAAAAAAATTGACATTTGGTGTGGTTTTGTTAAACTTGGTTTTAAATTTTGAAAACTAATAATATTTGGTTTGATTTTGGTTTTATAAAAAAAAACACAAAAACAATCAAATCGAACCGAGAACTTATATATATAAATTTTATAATTATTCATAAATAAAATACAAATATTTGCTAGATTTTAATCAACTTAAGTCGTTCACTTTATCATTTTCTCAAGCCCAACACTTCAATTTTAACCCAACTATTAAATCCCTAAGACCAAGTCCTTCAAAATCAACGTTAACTTTAGTCTTTACGTACCGTGCCTCATATCAGATAGTTACATTTTTTCTTTATTGAATCACTTTGTTCATGTAATTATAACTCTAGTATAGCTTAATTGAATCGAGAGTAGCTTTCATGTGTATTATTCATGTATTATGTGCCTGTGTATTCGAGATGTGTGTATGCCCTCAACAAATTTTGTTACTTTCAAACTGGAAAAATAAAATAAAAAATTGACCAAACCGACAGTTAATTTTTTCATTTGGTTTTGTTTGATTTTAAATATTTAAAAACCGACTAAATTGATTGGTTTTGATTTTAATCAATAACCAAATTTTACCTCTTTTTATTTTTTTCCAGTTTAAATGTGGACCAAGTCCACAGCTTTATTAAAAAACATAAATCAATACCAATTGGGTCCAAAAGTGGCCCGATTGGAAACAACAAAACAAAGTAAACTACAGGAAGAAGAAAACAAACTAACAGAAAAGGAAATAAACTCTAGTGTCTGAAAAAAAAATTTAGCTTCTCCGAATGTGACATTTGCCGGAGAATCCTCCCAAAGTGACGACCAGACCTTCCAAATACTCACCTCCTCTTGATATGAGCTATGTTCGATATCTATCCAGGTATGGGTTGCAATCACTTCCACATCAACAAATCTCACTGATGTAATGATTCAAATACCTTTAAAGACACCGAATTTTACCTAACTATGCAATAATGGAAGTCATAACTATTACTATTATAAATATTTTCACCTAATTACTTAAGGCGAAATGGTCTGATGGACCCTTGTACTTGTATGTATTTATATTATGAACTCTTCTACTTAACTTTTTGCCAATTGAACCCTTAAATTCAACATAACTTAGCATTTTAAACCCCCTTGGCTCTGCGTATATGTAACATCTCGCACCTAGAAATGACTAGAAAGAGTTTAAAATCTGAAAATAATCATTTTTGGAAAGCATGTGGAAATCTGGAAATTTTTGTCTAAGTTAAGAAAGTGAGTTTTGGTCATTTTCAAACGACTATAACTCCTAGCTCAGGATGAGTTAGGAGTAGTTCTTGATATGGTTGGAAATACCTTGGGAAGATCTTTCCAACGCAGCTGAGTTTTCACGATTTTGACATCGTATGAGTGAGATATGCCTCTCGGAAGTTGGGTTATTGGATTGAGGAAAGTCCCAATCCGGATTTAGGGAAGGGCAAAGTAGTCTTTTCTCTAATTAATTTCCTAATTCGTTTTTAGGGATTTATTGGGGTAAAAGCATGACTTAGTCAGTTTGGAGAATTGAGAAATACGCTTAGGGCTTGGAGAAGAGAGAAATGAGATCGGTTGCCACGTTCCGGCATAACTAATTTGGATCGGTTGTCACATTCCGGCATAACTATGGTATCGGTTGCCACGTTTAGGCATGAATATGGGATCGGTTACCATGTTCTGGCATGCTAACTGTTTGGGTTTGATTTCCATGAGAGGACCAATGATTTGATATAAAATTTAAAGTTGTTCGTTGTTCGTTGTTCGTAAATGTTGATAATATTGTATATGGTGATATGTATGCATGTTATTATAATGTTGTTTGACTTGTTTATGTTGCACTAGTGGGATAGCCGCGTGATCCTACCAGTACACTGTGGTTGTGTACTTATTCTGCACTTGCTCTTATTTTTGTTGAGTACAGAGCATCTTCAAGCGGCTATTCATAGACCTCGCTTAGAAGATCAGTGATCGTCGTTCGAATTCAAGGGTGAGCCAATTCTTTCGGGCTGACATGGAATTCTCTTTTGTCTATGTCCACCGCGAACTTAAACATTTGTTTTAGCTAGTTGATTAGTTCATTAGTTGGGGTTGTATCCCTTTCTTGTTTAGACTTGGTTCATTGTTAGAATGTTTTGGTACATTGACTTTCGGGTTCTAGGTTTTTCTTCCGCATTGTTAGTTATTATTGTTAGACTTTTGTTAGATTTTATGGGAACTCTATTTTTATTTCCTTAGTGTTTGATTTAAATGTCTTAGTTTTGGTTTAGTTGCTTGGTTTGGGTTGTAGTAGTGGTTCTCGCACCGGAGTGTTAGTGTGGGTGTCAATCACGATAGTCTGGGTCGTGACATTAATTATTAATTATTATTGTTTTGTAAAAATATTTTTCTTTAATTAGTTATATTAAATTAACAATTTTTTATTTCTTAGAAGAAAGAAAGGGAGAAAAGTCAAGATTTCGCCAAGAACGTCAAGCTTTTGGAGTGGAATTCGTCGGGGGCGATCCCTATTAAAGTATGTGAGATCTTTTCGTGTTGGGTTAGTTCACCCACACTCCCATCTTATTTCTATTTAGAGAATGGTTGTTGATTGAATGAAAAGTTAGGGAGTTCTTGAAGAATTTTGTTGAAATTCATTAAGTTCTTGTTAGTTGAGTTGTTGATGCTTGGGGGTTGAGTTGATTCATGTTTCCGAACTGTTTTTCGAGTTAGATTGGTTGTGTATTGAGAGTACAATTGATCCTAAGTGTTTGGGGAAATAACTAGGGAAGATTGGAGGGTTTAGAGATGAAAACGGAGAAGAAAAATCGTCAAAAAACCTGGGGAAGGGGGTGGGGCGTCGCGCCAGCCAGCGCGCCCCAGCAGGTCCTTTGAAGTTTGAGGGCTAGCGCCTCGCACCTCTCAAAGCGCCAGGGACGCCAGTTCTCCTCATTCGTTCCCCACCCTTTTAGTACTTGTTCCTTAGCAATGTACCTATGTTTCTAGTTGATTCCAACACTCTAAGGTATATCTAAACACCATGAAATTATCCATAAACATGAGATCATGAACCTTGAATCCATAATCCAATTCAAGGAAAGTTAAGATCAAACTCTAGAAGTTAAGAGTCAAGTCTAGAAGTTAAGAAGCAAGTCAAAGCAAAGTTTCTTAAAGTTTTCAAGAATCTTTATTAAACGTTTAAACTTCGTTTTAAGGCTCAAGTTTCTAGTAAAGTAAAGAGTAAAGAGTTGAGTTCATTTCTCAAAAGTTATTAGGGAACTAAGTATTCCCAAAGAAGTTTATAAATGTTTTCACATTTGAACAAGTAAGGAACTATGATTTCCAAAAAAGCCTTTGGGCTAGTTTTCAGTAAAAGGGAACATCGATTCCAAGAGAGCCTTTTGGGCTAAACTTTGAGCAAATATCTCAAACTAAAGAAAGAGGTGTTTAAAACACATATGAGCTAAAGTATATTTTGGGAGTAGTATTGAGCACCGAATTGGGGACGCGAGCTCATATTAACTCAATCTCTATAAGAACCATGTAGCCAACATGGGATTTAACAGGTCATACTTTTTAGATGATCACGTAAGTTAAGCTAGTGGATCCACTAAGTTAAGTAAGGTGCTATATCACGGCAAGGTACAGGATGGTCCTTGGGCAACGTGAGGTAAAACGTTGTATCATCACTAGGGCTCATAGTGGTGGTTGTCGGTTAAATAATCTCCCACTAAAGTTACATTACTTTTATATATAAGTAAAGTTGAGTTTGTTATTGTTTTATCTTTGACGAACTAAGTTGTCTACATTGTTTTACAAGCTTTATATATATTGTATGTGTCTTATTGCTTTACATTGAGTTCAGTTATTCATGAGTTGAACAGAGCCAAGGTAAGTGTTCCTTTGTACTCCTTTCAAGCTTAAGTTGTTGTTTAGCATTCCAACTCGGATACTCGTACATTCAATGTACTGATGCCAGTTGGCTTGCATCTTATTATGATGCAGATGTAGGAAATCAAGATCAGCATCCAGCGCGCCGTTGATCTAGTCGAGCATTCTAGAGTCAGTGGTGAGCCTCCTTGCATTCCGGAGGACTCTTTAATTCGCTTTTCTAGTTTTTCTTTAGTAGGATGTTGTGGGGTCTGTCCCAACATCCATCTCAGTATTATAGAGGCTTCATAGACAGTCATACAGTAGTTGAGTCTCTCATCTATGTATTTACAGATATTCTATTTTGAGACATAAGTTGCCATTTTGGCCAGATTTTATCATCTAAGTTGTTTTATGAACTTATATTGTGTTGAGTTAAGTCTTTCGCTGAGTTAAGTAGCCAGGCCAAGGATTCGCTTGGGGCCAGCAATGGTCTCCGAGTGCCGTCCACGTCCAGGGTGTAGACTCGGGGGGTGATAGTATACTTCAAACTCTCAACAAAAATGACGCATCATCATCCACATCTGATTTAAAATTACACATCATTTATTATTTATTTTTAAAAAAAAAAACATTTTTTTCTTCTTTTTCCCTCCATTCCTCCTCAGTCTTCTTGACCACCCCTCTCTCCATTTTTTAAATTAGATCTCACAATCACAACCTTTCATCCTAACCATCAATATCACCACTTGTCTAAATCACTAAAAAAAAACACCATTCTTCTCTATATTTTAATCATACAGAGCTTTCAGCCACAATTTTTTTACCACTTCGTCCATCACTTAAACACCATAAACCTCTTTTCTCCATTATGTCAACAAATTACCACTAAAATACTTCAATATATCTTAATATTTATACACAACTATACACAATCCACTCCACCTGATTCATAAAAAACATTTAACAATTACTTCTTACCCACCAAAATTAACAGATCGGTCACCTCACAAATTGTAGCGTGATTTCGTTCCTAATTTGGGGGAAAAGAAAAGAACAGAAGAAATTAGAGAGCCGTAAGGAAGGAGATTTGAGTGGGGAAGAACAAAAGAGAAAAGAAGAAATTGGAGAGTTGTGGCGAAGGGGGACTGGGTGAGGAAAAACGAAAGAGAAAAAGAAATGAGGAAGGGGTGAGGGAAAGAAGACTTGGTCTTTTTATTGTATTTTTATTTTTATTTTAATTATTTTTATCTAAATTTTTATGTTACGCTCTTTTTATGCGTGAAATCACTTATTTGTTCCAAGTAAATAATTAAGTTGCCACATAAGCTTGGTCAATGGTCAAAGGGATTTATTATGTTGAATTTCATTGAGTTTAAGAGTTTAGTTGACAAATGATTAAGTAGAAGGGTCCAGAATACAAACGCATACAAGTACGAGGGTTCATCAGATCATTTCGCCATTACTTAACATAGCTAGATTTTTCAAAATATAGCAACTAAAAAATAAGATTTTGTTAATTCTAAGCTCTTATTTTCCTTTTTTTTTCCCTCTCTCTACACCATTTCCTACCTAGTCGAACTAGACTAATAAATTAAATTTAACTTGAAATTATTTTATCTTGAAGATGCATCCAAAAGAGCTTCTTATTCCTTCTTGATTTTTATCAGACCATACAAATAAAAAGTATTTTTTTGCACTTCTACAATGGAAAAAAAAAAAGCATAATCAAGGTTATGTGTACATCACTTTAAAGACAAGAAAGGTGCTTTGATGAAATGTCTATTGAGTCAATTTTTTTTATTCAAAATAACTCAATTATAAAAAGACTCGAAACATATAGAGGAACTCATAACTTTTAGACTGTTCAGAAATAATATTGAGTTAGTCGGGATTCAAAGATTTCATTAGCCATTATAGTTTCTTCAAATATACATGGTATACACTATTTATACAATATTGATACATACACATACACTATTTATACAATATTAATACATACACATACATATTTTTAAAAGTGCATTCATATTCTAAATATTCTTTATAAAAAGCTATATGGTCAAACAAAACTCCAACTCCAACTTTAAAAAATCCAAATAAAGTGAATATTTATCGTTGCAGGACTTGCCATGAGTGTTCACCTCAAGCCAAGGATCACTCACTGGACACCAACGCAAGCACCGGTTTCAAGAAACTTGGTTATCAGTTCCCCATCACAAGTTTTCTGTTCATCTACTTAGCTCCCTACCCTTTACCGTCATTTGGATAATAACAACTTGGTAACACGCTCCTGGATGCGTAACATCATTAGGGTAGACTTGTTCTTACCCAAGTAACGATAGAGAGCAAAGAGTTAGATAATGGACACAAAAATTTGTGGTGGGGTGCCCTGATCCTGATTTTGGTGCTTATTTGGTGCCCCGCGAGGCTTTGCTCGAGGTGAACACCTCATGATAGGTCCTACAATGATAACACCAATACCCCGACTTGTTTTTGATGCCTTGATGAGCCATTCTGCTTTCATTGATCTTTATTCTTCTAGCTCCTTCACAATTGTAGAAGTATAAACCTTGCACCTTAATTCTTTCTTTGTCCTGTATTTAGGCGGAAAACTTAGTTGTTCATAAAAGTTCATACAATCATAAATATCTCCATGAATATTCTCCAAAAAAGAAGTTAATTTCACAACAAATTGTTCATCAAAAATTCAAATATCGAGATATAAACATTTCTAATATCAAACATTATACGTATAAAAGAGATGGAAATTATACCTCAGCAAGGTCGTTTGCACTTCTACTAGACACATCTTTACTTTTCATTATATTTCTGACATTCCCATCACTTATATATATAGTGTAAAAAGAAATGTTCAATCTTGGAAAGTGATTAACTTATCTTACCAATATATTATGTAATCTCATCATTAAATCTAAGAGAAATGTTCAATCTTGGAAAGTGATTAAATTATCTTACCAAATATATTATGTAATCTCATCATTTAAATCTAAGAGCAATGTTCAATCTTGGAAAGTGATTAAATTATTTTAACAAATATGTTATGTGATCTCATCATTTAAATCTAAGAGAAATGTTCGATCTTGGAAAGTGATTAAATTATTTTAACAAATATATTGTGTAATTTCATCATTTAAATCTAAGATTTATATACATTTAATTCATTTTAATATTATGAATAATGTTCCAAATCTATACATTGCACAAGTATTTTTTGGTACATTCCTCTTTGTTTGTAACCGATTTTTATACAGAGAGAGAAATAAAATCTTTTCTAGGGACATTAAAATTATTTTTACAAACATGTTAAAAATCTCATTATTTGAATTTAAGATTTATGTGCATTTAATTCATTTAAATACTATCAATAATGTTTCAAATCTAGATATTGCATAAGTTTTTTTTTTTTTTTGGTAAATTACTCTTTAGTCATATTCCTATTTTGTTAACTTAATGATGTATATACCTTTATTTGTAAGTGCTTAAACATGCTATGCAATCTCACTATTTAAATCTAAGATCATATGCATAGAATTTATTTTAAATATTACAAATAATGTATCTAGATGTATCTGCATGTATCTGAACACATCAAAATCTAATTAGATTCGCAATATTGTAAACTAGCATGTATCTAAAAAATTAGCACTTAAACTAATGAATTTTTCTGTAAATTACCAAAAAGAGTCATTTCGGCCATTGCGGTAGTCCAATTAAATATTTGTAGGCAAGTAAAATTTTGGGCCTAAAGGAGCAAATCAAAGTCGATAATGACAAATTCACTTGGAAACTAATTTGTCGTGGGTCTTGACTATGAGTACAAGCTTGATCAATTATGGCTTACAATAAAACCAACTATGTAGTTAGGGGTGTACATGATCGGGTGTTGCCAATCTGTGTTTAAAAAACACTAATACTGATTACCAAAAACTTTGCAGAAACACGAAGTTACCAAAGTTTCCATTGAACCAGTGAAGAACAAAAATTAATTAACAAAACTAAAATTTGTAAAAATGTACCAGAATCTAGAAAAATAGAATAGGAAGAAGATCAAGTCCACTAAATGCACAATGTCCCCTTAAGAAAATTATTCCCCTCTAGTATCCGAGGTTTGATTTGGACTATGTCCTCTCAGGATAGAATGATTTCAATCACCATTGTATTGATACCCAAAACTTTGGTGTCAGTGAGCCACTCAATGGCAGTAAAGTACAAAAAATATTTGTGCAGAAGAAGAAGAAGAAATCAAAAAATTTTGTAAGTAAAAAGTCTGAAGAATCAGTGGTATTTATAGCCAAGAAGCACTGGTTCCAAAAGGTTGCAACCTTTCAAACACCACACGACCATTCCAGAAAGTTTGCAACCTTTCAAACGGTCATGGCTGTTCTGGAAAGTTGCAACCTTTCAGAACAGTCATCTCCAACGGTGGGAAATTCAAATTAATATGGGAAACTGTTTTAAATAAAACAGGTCATGCGGATCCGAGTCGGGTCGGAACGTTTCGGTTAATTAACTAAATAATAGAAACGTTTTGGCCATTTAATTTAATTTAATTAATTAAATAATTAAAACAAACTTTGTCCAAAAAATAATCTCTCGATTGATCATTTTCCAAAGCCAAAGCCAAAGTCGAGCAAGCGAGCGATGACGACGGCGGCGCGAGGGGGATCCCTCTTTCCAATCCTTTTAACCACTAATAGAAGTGTTTCTCTATTTAAACCCTTTTATTTTTCTTTCCACCACCAATGAGGGAGACATGCCTTTTTCCTAAAGCATAAGAGAACTTTTCAAGTTCCTCTCTTTTCATCTTCCCTCCATTTCCCATTAACTTTTGTTATATACCCAACAATCCCCCACATGAATGGGGAATGATTATAATATAAGGAATGCACGGACGAGTGTGTACTTTACAAGCAAGGATCAATTGCATCTGGATAAGTAGGTTTCCCCTTGGACTTTTCGTAGTGAACATATGTCGGATATACTCGGTCAATTGGTAGATGCTATATCTTTGAACCGTCGAGCTTTGGTGTATACCTAAACAACCATATGTCACACAATTAACCCTTTACCATTTATGGTTCTTACGGTTGTGTTCGTTTCAGCCATGAACACCTCCTGGTTTCATGAGTGTACAGAGAATAGGCTTTTGACAAAAAATTCTCTTTGAAGTGACTTACACTTCACACTCACATAGGTGATTTCTAACCGTGATATCGCGTAGATACATTATTTGGTCAAATCTACCAAACTTAGCAAATCATTAAAAACTTTAAGCTTTATTAACTCATTAACAAGCCTTAAGGTCTTAACCTTGTTCCTGAACATTGTCTTCATCATGAGAATGGATTGAGTTGATTGATAATGTCGAACCGTCAGTCACAACTTTGTTTTTCTCCTTGAATCTAGCTCTTGGGATCTCCAGTCTGCTAGATAGAGTTACCGCCATGCTGACTTGTCCTAAGTCGTAAACATTATCGCTTGACTTTACATAGTTAATTGGGATAATTCCACTAGAGAGCAGTTTTCTTACAGTGTTATGTCTCCGTCGTATATGATGAGACTTCCCGTTGTACATGACGCTCCCTACCCTACCTATTGCTGGTTGATTATCACAATGTAAGAAAATAGGTCTCACAGGATTGGGCCAGAATGGAATATCCTCTAGGAAATTTCGGAGCCATTTAGCTTCTTCACCGGCCTTATCTAAAGCAATAAATTCAGATTTCATTGTGGAGTGAGCGATACATGTCTGTTTGGACGATTTCCAAGAGACTGCTCCTCCACCAAGTGTAAACACATAACCACTTGTGGATTTTACTTCATTTGACCTGATGATCCAATTTGCATCACTATATCCTTCAATCACGGCAGGATATTTATTATAATGCAAAGCATAGTGTTGTGTATGTTTTAGATACCCCAACACACGTTTCATTGCCATCCAGTGAGTTTGATTAGGATTACTAGTGAACCGACTCAGCTTGCTAATAGCACATGCTATATCTGGTCGCGTACAATTCATAATATAAATCAAACTTCCCAACATTTTGGCATATTCCAACTGAGAGTCACTTTCACCTTCATTCTTTTGAAATGTAAAACTTAAATCAATTGGAGTTTTGACAACATTGAAAATCAAGTACTTGAACTTATCCAATACTCTTTCAATATAATGAGATTGAGATAATACTAGTCCCTGGGGAGTTTTGAGAATCCTGATCCCTAAGATCAAATCAACAACTCTGAAGTCCTTCATATTGAACTTGCTGGACAGCATGCGCTTAGTAGCATTTATTTCATCAATATCTTTACTCATTATTAACATGTCATCAACAAACAGAAAAACAATGACTTCATGATTCAGAACGTTTTTAATGTAAACACACTTATCACATTCGTTAATCTTGAGTCCATTTGCCAACATTGTTTGGTCAAATTTAGCATGCCATTGTTTGGGTGCTTGCTTGAGCCCATAAAGGAACTTCACAAGTCTGCACACTTTCTCTTCTTTACCAGGAACCACAAACCCTTCAGGTTGTTCCATGTAAATTTCTTCCTTCAACTCTCCATTTAAGAAGACTATCTTTACATCCATCTGGTGGATTTTAAGATCATGCACTGCCGCTAGTGCTATTAACATCCTAATTGATGTTATACTTGTTACTGGAGAGTATGTATCAAAGTAGTCCAGACCTTCCTTTTGTCTGTATCCTTTGACTACAAGTCTAGCCTTATACTTGTCAATGGTCCCATCGGCTTTCATTTTCCTTTTAAAGATCCACTTTGATCCTAAAGGTTTATTTCCTGGAGGAAGATCAGCCAATTTCTAAGTATGGTTACTTAAAATTGATTTGATCTCACTATTGACTACTTCTTTTCAATAAATTGACTCAGACGAAGACATAGCTGCTTTAAATGTTTGAGGCTCATTTTCAAGCAAGAATGCCACAAAATATGCTCCGAAAGAAGTGGATTTCCGTTGGCAATTACTACGCCTAGGATCCTCATTAGGTAGTGTATTTTCCGTTGATTCTTCCCGTGGTCATTTAGGTCTTTCACTTGTCGACTCACATTCAGCTTTATACGGATAAATGTGTTCAAAGAACTCAACGTTATCTGACTCAATTACCGTATTCACATGAATTTCAGGATTATCAGATTTATTAACCAAAAACCGACTGGCCTTATTGTTCACAGTATATCCAATAAATACACAATCCACGGTTTTTGGTCTAATTTTCATCCTATTGGGTAAAGGAACCTCTACCTTGGCTAAACACCCCCACATTTTGAAATATTTCAAGTTGGGTTTCCTTCTTTTCCATAACTCATATAGAATTGATTGGGTTTTGCTACGGGGTACCCTATTGAGTATCTTGTTAGCCGTATGGATGGCTTCCCCCCACAGGTTTTGCGGTGAACCAGAACTGATTATTTAGGCATTCATCATTTCCGTTAATGTTCTATTCTTCCATTCAGCCAAACCATTTGACTGTGGTGTATAAGGTGCAGTAGTTTGATGAATAATACCATATTCCAAACATATCTTTGCAAAAGGAGATTCGTATTCTCCAACCCTATCACTCCAAATCATTTTTATCTTTAGATTCAGTTGATTTTCCACTTCTTTTTTGTATTGCTTAAATGCATTAATTGTTTCATCCTTACTGTTAAGCAAATATACATAACAAAATCGAGTGCAATCGTCAATAAAAGTTATAAAATACTTTTTCCCACCATGAGATGGTATTGACTTCATATCGCATATATCTGTGTGAATTAAGTTTAAAGGTTTTAAATTCCTGTCAACAGACTTATAAGGATGTTTAACAAACTTACTTTCCACACAAATTTCACATTTCAATTTATCACATTTGAAATCAGGCAATACTTCTAAAGTAATCAATTTTCGCAAGGCTTAGTAATTTACATGTCCCAAACGGGCATGCCATAGATCATCTGACTCCAATAAGTAAATAGAAGCATAATTCTTATTAATACTGTCAACAACTATTACATTTAGTTTGAAGAGGCCCTCAGTGAGGTAGCCCTATCCTAAGAACATCTCATTCTTACTTATTACAGTTTTGTCACTAACTAGGACACACTTAAACCCGTTCTTAATGAGCAGTGCAGCAGAAACTAAATTCTTCCTAATAGTAGGAACGTGCAGAACGTTGTTCAAAGTCAACATCTTGCCGAATGTCATTTTCAACATTACTTTCCTAGTTCCTGCAATCCTTGTTGTTGTTGTGTTCCCCATGAACAAATCTTCATCGAACTCAGCAGGAGTGTACGTTGCAAAAGCTTCTTTCGTAGAGCAAATATGTCGAGTGGCACCTGAGTCGAGAAACCACTCCTTGGGATTTCCAACTAAGTTGCACTCTGAGATCATTGCACAGAGGTCATCTGCATCTTCCATCTCTTCCACGATGTTTGCTTGACTTTTTCCTTTGTCTTTGTCTTTGTCCTTTCTTGGAGCACGACAGCCAGAAGACTTGTGACTAGCCTTACCACAGTTGTAACAGTTGCCCTTGAATTTCTTCTTGGCCTGTTCTGACTTCTGTCCGTTGGACTTCTTTCTCATCTTGCCTTTGGTAGGAGCTTCTTCAACAATATTAACTCCAATTATTGTCAAACTTTTACGAGACTTCTTTTTCTGCGGTTTTGTTATCTTCCTCAATCTTGAGTCGAATCACAAGATCTTCAAGCTTCATTTCCTTACGTTTGTGCTTTAGATAATTCTTGAACTCGTTCCACAAAAGATGTAACTTCTCGATCATTGCAGCCACTTGAAAAGATTCATTTACTACCATATCCTCAGCAATCGGATCATGGAAAATAAGTTGAAGTTCCTACACTTGTGATCCAACAATTTTACTAACTGACATTTTATAGTCTAAAAACTTTGCGACCACAAACTTTTTCAAGCATGCATCTTCTGTCTTATATTCCTTCTCAAGTGCATCCCACAATTCTTTCAAAGTTGTCATTGCACTATAGACATTAAATAAGTCATCCTCTAAAGCACTCAAAATATAGCCCTTACATAGGAAGTCTACCTGTTTCCATGCTTCAATAATCAAGAATTTTTCTCTGTCTGGTATTTCAGCAGTAGGCACCGGAGTTTCTTCACTGTTAAATTCCTGCAGACCAAGAGTGGTAAGCCATAAAAATACCCGTTGCTGCCATCCTTTGAAATTCATACCAGAGAATTTTCCCGGTTTCTCTGCTGGTGGTACATCAGTTCGGGTTGGTGCAGCAACAGCCACCGTAACATTATTGTTTATCATTTCTGATAAACAAAAATCGATACATACTTAGTAAGCAATAACTTAAATTGCAAACTTAATAGGAGTATAAAACCACGAAGGTTTTTGTCTCCACCAAAAACACTGATTAAAAAATAAATAATAATTTCCTTAAGATTGTTGCCAATCTATGTTTAAAATATAGTAATATTGATTACCAGAAACTTTGCAGAAACAAGAAGTTACCAAAGTTTCCAATAAACTAGTGAAGAACATAAATTAATTAACAAAACTAAAATTTATAAAAACGTACCAGAATCTGGAAAAACAGAATAGGAAGAAGATTAAGCCCATTGAATGCACAGTGTCCCCTTAAGTAAATTATTCCCCTCTAGTATCTGAGGTTTGATTTGGAATATGTCCTCTCAAGATAGAATGATCTCAATCACCAATGTATTGATACCCAAAACCCTGGTGTCAGCGAGCCACTCAACGAAAGTAAAGTACACGAAAAATATTTGTGCAGAAGAAGAAGAAGAAATCAGAATTTTTTGTAAGTAAAAAATCTGAAGAATCGGTGGTATTTATAGCCAAGAAGCACTGGTTCCAAAAGGTTGCAACCTTTCAAAACCCACATGACCATTCCAAAAAGTTTGCAACCTTTCAAACGGTCATGGTTGTTCTGGAAAGTTGTAACCTTTCAGAACAGTCATCTCCAACGACGGGAAATTCAAATTAAAGCGAGAAAGTGTTTTAAAAAAAAGGGTCACGCAGATTCGAGTCGGGTCGGAACGTTTCGGTTAATTAACTAAATAATTGAAACGTTTGGCCATTTAATTTAATTAAATAATTAAAACAAACTTTGTCCAAAAAATAATCTCTCGATCATTTTCCAAAGCCGAAGCCGAGCCGAGCGACTGACGACGACGATGGCGCGAGGGGGTCCCTCTTTCCAACCCTTTTAACAACTAATATAAGTGTTTCTCTATTTAAACCCTTCTATTTTTCTTTCCGCCACCAATGAGGGAGAAATGCCTTTTTACTAAAGCATAAGAGAACTTTTCAAGTTCCTCTCTTTTCATCTTCCCTCCATTTCCGATTAACTCTTGCTATATACCCAACATCGGGTTGGTTCAGATTTTCAAATGTCAAACCAAGCCATTTGTGTTGGACTTGTAAATTTATAAACTAACCCAAACTAATAAACTCGGGTTTTCAGGGTTTTTCTGGTATTTCTGATAAAGTATTCTTACAAACATATAATTAATTTGTGCTTCAGATATTTCTTTAGTCCTACCAAAATACAATTATCTAAGATGTTTCTTAAGAAAATAACACAAAGCATGAGATGAGTGATGACACTAAAATATTCAACAAAAAATAATAATGAAATCGTATAAAATAAATATGCAAATTAATAAGTCATGATGAAATTGATTATAATTTAAAAGTACTAAATCATACTAAAATAAGTCTAATAAGTATAAATTACATGATTAACCATTAAAGAAAAAATAAAATTAGGTTATGTATTATAAATGTCTAAACCAAAATATAACTAAAAAACAAATATCCAACATTATTGTCATTCTTAGTGTTGATTTATTTTTTTGTTAGCATTAGTATCTGATTTCATAATGACTCGATCAGTCATTTTTAGAAAGTTTCATAAAATTATTATTTTACCCCTCCCAATATTGACTCTGAGTTATTTTTGAATGAATTTTGAAATTTGTTTCCAGTTTTGTGTTAAAAGTTGTGAATTATGGGAATTTTGAAAAATTGAAAGGCTAAAGTTGATAAAAAGGGATTTTTGGTGTCTTTTGAAGTTTCGAGTGTTAGAACGGAATTCCATCGATTTCATCAGTTCTAGAATGTGGAAATTGACCTAAAAGTGTTATCAGTTTAAGATTAAGTCTCTTTGAGGATTGGAGGTCCTAAGTTGGGAAATTATGGAATTTTAGCCTTTGGATTGACTTTGGTCAACATTCAGAGTTTGGATGTTCGTATTAGAATTCCAAGAGTTCCATTGAATTCAGGGGATTATTTTAGGCCTAGGTAAGGTCTTGGTTGAAATTTCAGAGGTCGCGAGCTTGTTTTAGCCTCTTTAAGCGTATGTTCATTTCTTGTGACTTTCATGAATTTCGGATCAAGGAGACCTCAGATTCATATTTTCATGGTTCCATTGAGTCAGGAACGTCGAGTTTATTCAATTTGCATTTATGATTTGTGTGTATGAAATTTTGAACGAATTTCGAGGGACCTTTTGATGATTTTGTAGTTGATTGTGTTCGTTGGTGTCTGCAGGCCTCACTATTGCAAAGGCCAACCCGCTTAAGCAACTTAAGTGGGGTTCGCTTAAGCAAACCGGGAGTCGCATTAGCAACGTTTGCTGAAGCGCATCTATGTCCGCTTTTGCGAGATCAGAGAGGTTTTAGACCTACAATTTCGGGGGTTTACCTATTTTTCTTCCATTTTGAGTTTTGGAAAACCTTTGGAGGTGATTTCGAAGAGATTTATTGTGCTAAATCATTTGGGTAAGACTTTGTGACCCTAAAACTTCATTTCATTTTTATCATTTTTGAATTTTAACATCAAAACTTGAGATTTTGATTGGCACATGACAAGATTTTCCAAGAACTTGAATCTTTAAGTAAAATGATGGTTGTGAACTGATTTTAACTCCTTTTTCGAAATGGTTTTCACCAATGAGTTTCAAATGCCTTAGATAACATTTTCAAGTAAATATTTTCGAATTCAAACCTCATTTTCAAAATTGAGTTTTTGAGTTGATTTGACCCATTTTTCAAAGTGAATGAAGTGTTGTTATTTTCGGAATCTTATTGTGATTAGTTGATTGAATTAGATTGTATGACTTTGAACATTGTTCAGAAAGGAAAGGCTCAAGTCTTGAATTGAATTGAGGCAAGGATTTCTAAACTTGTAAAACTACTAGAATCATATATTTCTCTTCATTGTGTGTGTTGGAAAGTAATGAGAATGATGTGATGAGTTGAATTATTCCACTTGATTGATTTTAATATGAATTCAGAAAATGACATTTTAAAAAGAGCAACAATACCATGAACTAATGTATATGCTAGCTTCTTGATTTTGGATATGAATTACGTACAAGTAATTGGTGAATCTGTGCAATTACCAGCACCCCCAAATAAGAAATTATAATCCCAGTAACCATCTCGAGCATTATTCTCCTTTCCTTCACAATAACACCTAGATCGATGAGTTTGAACCAACGATGAATCGGGTTGAACTTCTTGATCAATGTCCACTCCATACATGACTTGACGCATATGACAAGTGAGGTGCAGATTGTCAGCCTGAAATTGACCATTTCCCATGGGTGGACTCACCGTTTCACCCGCTGGTGTGTACGCCTTCCCTCCAAATCGCACCGTCTCAGACCTGTTTCTCAACTCCTTAAAAAGAGTATCAGGCCAAAATCCAATAGCAAACATTGTGGCCAATTGAAGATAATACTCTGTATGTGTTGCAATTATTATTAATAGAAGATACTTAAGGTAAATTTGAATTAATAAACATATATGACATGACAAATTAATAAATTACCTTGATCCTTGTAGATCTGAATTTGCAATTCTTGGTCATCAGATTGTGGAGAGGAGACTTTTGGGAAAGCATAATCTACTGGTATTTCACTACTTACTTGAACAAATCCTGGACAAATTGTATTGTAACATCCAGTTTTCTGGTGGACATCTGCCTAATACACAACAAAAACTATTATAAGCAATTAACTAAATTGAGTAAGGATATGATAAAGTATTCCTAATTAAAACACTTACTGTCCAGCGAGTATACAATCAAGTCTGTCCGTCACCGTATAGTTTTGGATGTACCTAAAATTTTGAAAAAATAAAAAAAATCAGTTTAGGGAAATAAAATTAAAAAGTATAAAAAAGGTAATTAGGAAAATTTACCTTTGGGGTAGTAATGAGGTGTATTAAAAAAGGTGGATAGCAAGCACAGAGATTACCTTTGGGGTAGTAATAAGGCGAAAAGGAATTTTTTAGAGGAATGTAGAAACCTAGATTTATTGTTTGGTTGGCGGTTCAGGGTAGGTTGCTTGTTAAAAGAGAGATTGAAGAAATTACACATCCCTATGAAAAATGATAGTTGTTGTTTATGCAACAAGCAGTTTGAAGAAACTTCTTTACATATCTTTTCTGATTGTAAATGGACATGTGATGTTAGAAATGCGGGGTAAAATGTAAATTCCAATTGGGGAAGTCTATCAAGTGCTAAGAAAGATAAAGTATTGTAAACTTGTAGAGGTATTGGTTTTGTAACTAGCATATTATTGACCTAATTCTCACAATACCCTTCCTAGAAGGCGATTGTATTGGATTAGGTGCTCTTTAGGTGTATTGACAGTTGTTAAAAAAAAAAAAAAACACTTACAATCCATCCAGCTTGTAATTGCTCAATAATTGTTGCATTTTCTCCACTTTGAAGAAATATTGTTGCGGAACTGTATTGGCCTAGTCCATTTACTTGTGGGTTATACAAGGTAATGATACTTGAGGCACCTGTAAATCTATTTATTTCTAGAGATGCTTTAATGCTAATCCCTGCAAATTGAAATAGTTCTTTATAAAATTAATCAAAGTATAAATTGATTAATAACTATATGGACTCAAATTTGTAAATTAATAATAGTTCTAATAAATATGTGTAATTAGAAATAATTAAAAAAAATAGTTACATCGATAGTATTGTCAGCAAGGTATTCATTTGCCAAGTTTAGGGAGGCATCTTTGGCGCTTTGGAGTTGTTCTTGTGTCATTCGTTGAATAGGGACAGTTCCAATTGGACAACCTTTTTTATTCAGCCAATACTCTTCTGCTTTAAAATAAATACTTTCATCCTTCTGCAATTACTTAGCTTTCAGTAACCTTTGTTTTTCTAACTCCTTCGCAATTGTCATCTGTCATTTCAAAAATGTTCGTGTATAAAATAAGGATGAAATCAATAAAAAAACAATAAGTAAAATGAGGGAGAATGATAATACAATACAGATATGCAAAATAAAAGAAAACCAAGAATGGAAATGAGATTGTCTCTAATATCATGTCGAACTATGAAACCATCCCAAAAATCGAATAAAAAGATCCAAGAAAACCCAATAGCCCAAGTTAAATAGTGAGAGAGTGAAAGACATATCTTGAACTTTTTAAAAAAAAAAATTTTTTTTTTATAATCTTCTAGGAGATCCGACCATTTTTGCTCTATTGATGACTCGAATTCACTTGATTAAAAGTTTCGATAATTTTTTAATTTGTGTGTCATCCCTTGCACATGAACCATGCTAATCTTCTTTGTATCGTTCCAATTTTATCGGATGTCCTGAAGGGACATAGCTCGAACAATTTGGATATATCAAAATGTAGAAAACAATTTATGGAAGTGAAATATCAAAATACCACAAATTAAAGCAAGGACAAATTTTATACCTTTATTCTTTCTTTGTCCAGTATTGGGTGCAGAAGACTTGGTTGTTTATAGATATTCACACAATCATAAATATCTCCATGAATAGTCTGCAAAAATAAAATAACTTTATAATAATTTATTCATCAAAAAACTAAAAATCCAAATATAAACTTTTAAATTTCGAATATTATACATATAAAAGAAATGGAATCTATACCTCAGCAACAACTTTTGATCTTCTACTAGACCCATATCCTTCAACCAAACAAAGGGCAATGATGTTCAAAATTAAAATTGAGAAGCATATAGTAATGAGTCTCAACGCCATTAAAAATAAGACACCTTTGATTTTTATTATTTTTTCTGAAAGTACATATATATATAT
>JAJOOR010010522.1:0-31159 GCA_036250505.1 Solanum acaule | reverse complement strand
AAACGGGCCTAAAACCCAAACAAACGACCAGGCGACCGAACAGTCAGTGCCAGCAAGTCATAAATGACTTGGGGTCGCTACAGGAACGCTCTAAACGAGGGAAAGAATTCTTAAATTTAAAAATGACCTGAAGGGTCATTACAAAATTGTTGTAACAATTCCAAATTATGGGCGAATTCTATTATTTCTCTGCACTATTTAATAGTGTATTTTAAAAATATGCCAACTAAATCAATGCATGAATACATATACGATGGGCAGTGTAGGTCACAAAATAATATTTTATGAGCCTATCATTAACTGTCACGTAACAATAAGGTGAAATTTGTTTTGATAATATTCATTTTTAATAATATTGATTAATTTAGACCCATTTCTTTTTACCTCTTTACCTAATTCTTCTTCCCCATAGCCATTGTTCACTCGAACACAAAATCATCATTGTAGCTCAAAAAGGTAAGCTTTAAGACGTTATTCTCTTTAATTTTTGATGCTTTGTTTGTCTTGTTTGTTCAATTTTTAATAAGGGCTTCTAATTTCTGATTTTTTTTTAGTTAGGATTAGCCATGGAAGAAATAAAGTTATAAAATTGGATTTGAATAACATTTGTTTTGACAAAGATGATCCAAAGTTGAATGAGAAAATGCGATGTTTCAATGGGTTGTTGCTCTCCTTGAGACGCTTAATTTATCAGACTTGGGGAAGAGGAAAGGTTGGCAACTGAATACAAATTTCCCTTTTTGACCTTTTTAATTTATCAAATATCCAAATTTTTTTTAAAAATCAATTAATTAGACTAATTGACCAATTTAGTTAGTTAAATGGCGCATGTGAGACAACCACTTACGATTGACTAGGTAAGTGGTACAGCTGGGCACAAACATACCTTTAAACTATAGTATTAGATATTGCAGAGTACTAGAACCCACCCAAAGTTTAGGATCGTTACACCAATTTCGTCAAAGCTCAAATATATTTTGGACCATTTTCCCAATTTTATTCTCGCATTCTTTTAGAGAAATTGAAGTTTTTAGGTTGTTTTTTCCTGGTAGAAAATTCGGTCTAGACTATTGTATTACTATATAGTAAATATTGAAGAACATCTGCTCCAAAATATAATTAGATATTTTAAATTATTACTTAAAAAGATTATAATTAGATGTAGAAAATGGAGGTTCTAGGCTATATCCATCTCCTGTATTGATGAGTTAGTGTAAAATATGGCCTCCCTTTACATCTTGTTCAGCTCCATCAGATTAAAGTCATCTGCTGTAAGTTTCCACGCTAACTGTATATAGCATACTTAGCAATATTACCATCATAGCTAGCATTAGTTGTTTGTCATAGTAGTATACTAGTATGTATGAATTATGATGAACATTATAAAAGAGATTTATTTTATGTGCGATCAATATTCATGTCATTAAATATTATAGGAACAACTTAATTGGGCCAAGTGACAAAATGTAACTTATTATATTATGGGAAAATTACTTATATACACACATTTACTTACCTTAATATCCATTTATCCTTACTTTTTTTAAAAATTTCAAAAATTCCTTAATTTCCCTAATTCATAAAATCTTTCGGATACATAAATATTTCACTCCTATTTTCAGCCTACACTCACGTTTCCCACTCCCCATTTCACTCCATTTTATTCCTAAATTCTCTCCACTTCTTTAGCAGTTACAAATTTTCAAATTCATTTTGATTTTCAAAAGGTGTCTCTCAAGTTTATCAATTAATCTATTTTTGAATTTCAAATCTTTTCTATTTCCAATTAATGATTTCAAATTATTCAAGAGGTAGATTTCTTTCCATCACTTCAATTTTCGATTTCTTTTATTATTATTTTTTAATTTTTTCATCTTAAAAAATAAAAATAAAATTACCTCCGCCCCCTGCTTTCATTGAAATCTTATTGAACCTTTGCAAATTTAGTTAATCATATTGTCGTTGAGAATTTTTCTTGAAAAATATTTATTTTCTTTTAATGTTTCTACTATTGAAAATGTTCGAAAAAAAAAGAAGGAAAAAATTGGATCTGCCATTGCACGGCCATCACTATCAAACATACAAAATTTTTAATGTATCTCGTTTATTTTGAGTCTTAAATTAGTCTTTGTTAGTGTTATCATTGATCTGATACATCACTGCTACAATAACCTTTGTTTTATGCAATGTATAATGTTCATATTTAAGGTATTGATACATAACTCTAATGTTGTTGAATCTTTGATTAGTGCTTATCATGTTCAATATAAATGTACTTGATATATAAACTTTGTGTTATTTATCACACACACACAAAAAGAAGCTATTTTGGAACAATTACATGTGTAATGTATTTTTTTATATTTTAAAATATAGTATTTCTCAAACAAAATAAGTTACATAAATAATAATGTATCATGCACTAATTTTTTAGTTATGATACGTAAATTTGAATTTATACTAAATGTATCTGATACATAACAATTACCAAATAATAATATATCGATCTCAAACCTAAAATCTTATGGGAAACACTTTTTTATTTAATGTATCTAGTAGAAATACAACACTTCTCAATTTAAATTGAAAGGATCTTCATGATGTATCTTCTCAAAATTTTCAATAATTTTGAATCAAAATTGAAAGAAACTTCAATGAACTAGGAGAGTAATTTTGAAACTCAAAATTTTCAACAATTTTGAATCAAAACGGAAAGGATCTTCACTGAACTAGAGAAGAATTTTGAATCTCAAAATTTTCAACAATCTTGAATCAAAATCGAAAGAATATTTGATGAACTTGAAGATTCACAAAAGAAATCGTTTGTCCAACAACAATTTCATCACTTTTGTATCATTCATAACTCACCTCGCTTATCCAAAATTTCGACAAAAGATTTTATGAAACAGAGAACGATGAACAAGAAGAAAAAATTTAATTTTTGAATTTTTTGGTTTGTTACACTATAGGATTTTGAATTCTTGACAATAATTTGGAATGGAATAGCGTAATTTATGGGATCTTAATTTGATTTTAAGCTTTTTTCCCTTAATTAGTGCAACAAATGGATACTATAAGATCTTAATTGATTTTTCAGCCTTTTTTTCCCTTAATAAGTGCAACAAATTGATACATAATGTATCAACAATAATGTATCCGGATCCTTAATTATGTATCCGAAATGCCTAAAAAATATGGGATTTATGTAATTACAAAAATAATAGATAGAAGGTAATTTAGGTTTTACACTATGGTATATATGTAAGTTATACTTATATTATTTGTGGCCCAATTAATGTAATGCTCATAACCAAATAGATGTCATGGTTATTTGACAGACGTACAAGATTAAGTCTTAATTAACTTCTATAAATTGGTCCTCCATCCGCCTATTAGAATTATCTTTTTTTTATTTTACACCTTTTTCATTATTGACGGTTGTGGTACGTAAGCTAGGGCAAGGCAGTAGAAAAAATAGTTTTGTCATTAACAATTCCGCTTTTCTCTAAAATAATTTCTTTCATTTCGGGTATATTTTTCTGTGATGTCACTCTCTGTAAAATTAGTGTGTTCAAGATCCTAATCTGCATTAAATTTTGCTAACACTCTAGCCGTAAGAGTTGAAAGAAAATGTGCACACTCTAAATTTTTCATATTTATAGACTTCAAAATCAGTTTAACAAGAATGTGTATGATAGCTTTCAATTCGGACGATTGGCCACTTAATTTATGATCAGAGGGATTTCAACCATTAACAAAATACTTAATCACATATGGTGTTAAAATCAAGAAAGGCAATTAATAATTAAAAATTTAAGTGAGAGACGTTACCCTAAATAATACGGGTAGTATCTCATTTTCTAATGAAGTAAATACACATTCATTTAGGAGCCTTTTTTGGATTTGCTTATCTTGTTGGTTTTTCAGTCAAATAAATTTTAAGCATTTTTGTAATGTTAGGGTAAAATTAACAGAAAACTTGATTTTGACCCAAAAAAGACAAAAATCAGCCAAAAGTCATAAGTTATAATTCCTAGCTTATGACTTTTGGCTTATAAGCCAAAAACTATAAGTCCGTTCAAACAGACTCTTAGGGGTTGTTTGGTTGGAAACAAGTTATTCTAAGATAAGTTATCCTGGGGTTAGCTATCCTGAGATAACTTATCCCACCATGTGTATGGGATAACTTATCCCATCACTATGATATAAATAGTGGGATAAGTTATCCTAAACATGGCAACCAAACAACATAATTTTTTTTTTATCCTATCACTATTTATTTATCCCTTCATTATTATTTCTAATCCCTCATACCAAGCGAGCCCTTAGTCCTTATCTCTTGCACTAAATACACAAGCATAATAACTAGCAAGTGTTATAAAATACATAAAAATAATTAACTAAACTAAATAAGAAGAAAGAAAGAGAAGAAAGAATCGTATATTGCTCATTGATATAAGGAATTGAGAGAGGGAGAACCTTGTCATTATTTTCACTATAATATGGTCATATTATAGGCCTAGGAAACGACTTGCTTGGGCAAGAGACAGAGCTACAGTAAGTGGTGCTACTTGGGCACCAAGTTTGGCAATAACTTGGAAATAGGGGTGGGTCCCATGAAAGAGTCACATGGACATTCATTTCATTTTTCACAACACTCCTTGAATGTTCATGTAAAAGAAAATTTATATATAAAAAAGTAACTATATATATGTAGTTATTCTTAATACACATGGCTTGTTGCTTCATAAACTGCTTGAAGGAAGCTACTTGTAAGTTGATTGTATGAACCTACTTGTAGAGCTACTTGTAAGTTGCTTATAGGAACCTGCTTGTGTAAGCTGCTTATAGGAACCTGCTTGTGGAGCTTCTTGTAAGTTAATTATAGGAATCTGCTTGAGGAGCTGCTTATAGGTACCTGCTTGCGGAGCTGCTTGTAATTGTCTTCTTGATTTTAGTTCATCCAGAAAATTATGTAATGGGCATCCACAATATGATGTGTTTGTTACTCATTGGAGTTCATCAATAGATAATGTGTCTCCTTAAAACCTTACTAGGAAAAATCCCGTGGGAAAAAATTCTAGTGAAGAAAAAAGAGTACATATATCTAGTAATACGCATTGAGAACTGCCTTATTAAAAACCTTACCAGGAAAATCCAGTAGGACAAAACCTTGGTTAAGGAAAAAAGAGTGCAACGCGTATTATACTCCCCCTGATTAAAACATCATTTAATCCTTGTAAATAATCCCTTCCAATCTTATTCTTCTTTCCAAATATTAGTATTATTTGTGTCTTTATCACCAAATCACGTTCATGAAGATGTTGCATTCTTGAACTTATCTTGATATATCATTTTCTTGTCCCTTGGATATGTTGAGTTCAGCCAATACATCCTTGACAATCACTTAGTTTGTGACCTCGTCGGTGTAGATAAATTGCTATTTCAACTTGTTTCTAGCAATAGCCAAGTGACATAGACTTTCATAATAATAGAATTGATTGTGTTGTAGAATAATATGATATGAAAGTATTTTCACATGAAAACAAATATCTTGAGATCAAACTTCACAATTTCCTGCAATTTCATAATCAATAAACCTTGACATGATTAATCAAAAAAAATAATTTGTATCGATATTTGATTCACTCTAATATTTCCACTGATAAGAGTGATGTTATATTTTGCATGCATATTGATAAAATTATTATATCATGAATAATAATAGCATGATATCTAAGTGCACCAATTGCATCATGACATGGTACTTTCTAACCATTTTAATGAGATCAAAATTGATCTTTATATTAAGCGATCTCACAACCATTGAGGTACTATTCAATGGAATCGCTTCAAAATCTTTTAAATCCTTCATGAATTTACATATAACATTTACTGTCTAGACATGATAATCATTCATTATACGTATTCAAGTTTTTCATATATTGTCAGACTAAATTTTTTTTTATTGCATCCACCATAGGAGAACACATTTCCATATAACAATGTCAGGACTTTTGCGAAAAACCTTTTATCCCAAGGCAAAAGCCGTACTTTATATTTTATGATTTCACTTGTCGCAAAATAATTTATTTGTACCCCCATTGACATTATATCTTGGTATATGGACCTTAAGTCCAGAATGTCACCTTTTTTAAGTGAAACAAAAATATACTTGAATTGCATATTTTATTGGCCAATTATTGATCTGTTTATACCATTTGACAAATTTAAAAAGATCCTCGATGCTATTTATAATTTTGAGCGCTATATTATATTAAAGATATCATCAATGGTTATTTGATATCGATTCAAATATGACATAACTTGCCGAGCTCTCTTTATTTTTCATAATTTTCAGGTACCTGAACCTTTGTCAAGGTTTTATAAAGTGTTATGTCTTGGTGCTATTTCTAAAGTACTTGTCTCATTATTATGACCATCTTAATCATTTGCTCCTCTTCTTTTTCAAGACGTTTCATCTTTCGAATCGATTTATCTATCACGTTTTCGGTGAGCCATAAATTATGTCCTTCAAGGACCTTTCATTGAAGCATTTATAACTGGATTATAACATATGGTCAGTGAATATGTCTGACAATTGACTTAAATTATATCTTCAACAAGGATCATATCAATGATATTGCATTATGTATAACTTATTTTTCAGTTGCTTATCATCCCCCCCTAATGTTAGAGAATCTAACATTCACCCAACCTTATTTGGAAACTCATCTTTGTGCATTGTGTTGTGGTGGAGCAATTGAATAATATATTGCACATTTAAATTTTATAGATGAGAATTATTTGGTTCCTGACCCTGAACCAATGGTGATAGGGAAACTTGTTGGCTTGATACGTACAAGTGTTGCTACATTTTAAATAACACATCTAATACCAATTTTTTGAGAGTTTTGTTATCTTAACCAATGGTTTGTTATTATTGGAGGCATATAATTTATGCATAAACCACTTGGTATAAACCAACATCATCAATATAATTTTATAATTTGAAATGTGCTCTTGATTTAACAATTCCAGCAAACAACCTTGCAAAGTTCAAAATGCAAGTTGACAATAAAGCACATGTGATCATAACATAGATGCATCTATTAAAATCATATAATAGTAGATGGTCCACATGATGGTGAACGGGCTCATATTCACCTTTTTATACATTTCAAACTTTCAGGAGATACAATCTCAACCTTAGCTGGTACAACTTTGAAAAAAGTAAAAAAAAAAGAGCGCTAGGGAAGAGAGAAAGTTGCAGGCTTCCGGCTTTCTAGCAAGCTTAAGGGCTAAGGGAAATTCATCCTTGGATCAATGAAATAGTTGAATTAGCTAAGATGCAAGAAGCAACCTCTTATTGAAATGACTTTAGGAAGTGCCTAACCTTTCTCCTTCACAACACACGTAAATTCTTGATAATTTTATTATTTCTTCAATATTAATAACCACATAAATTCTCATTTATTTTCGTATCATATTTGAATCGGGATGGTCGTCAACCGACGGTCATGCCAACTAATATTTATTTCAATTAACTTCTAGTTTATTTTGCACGTGATTCTACCATCATGCTCATATTTAGTTACCACAAACAACATAAAAACATGAGTGATCTTTCACGTAAATATTTATAACCCACTTTGATTATATTAATATGAATATCTTAATCATTCCATATTTTATAGTCTCAATATAATTTTTTTTGACTATTTCTTTAAAACTTAAAAAGTTTCTTTCGAGACTTATTACAATTTCAATATCATGAGCAATTTTATTTATTTGGGTAGTAGCACAATAGTTCACCAAAGTTCACAATTAACATTGGATACCACCACATATTTCACAACATTGTTTATGTGGTGAAGATATCTTTGAAAGAGAAATTTATATCATTATTGTCATGGTCAAAATCATTATAAGCAAAACTTGTTTTTTTTTTGTGGCCAAAAATTATTTTTCCTTTGCCCTCTCGGTAGTTCATAATAAAACATATCATATTATTTGTAATGTACTAAAAGTACTTGACCAATGACCATTTATACCAAAATAAAATTTCTTTATTTCTCTCTAACCTCCCATAGGAGTGAATTGTGGTATTTATAAAATCATACATGAGTATGTCCTTATTTATAACTTCCATCATCTCTTGAAACATTCACTTTCAAGAATGGTCTACCTTTTATGATACTCATCACAAGTCATTCTCTTCAAGGAATTGACTATAATCATATATACATGCTTCATAATTATTATTATATTTTCATTAGAAGTTCATTGTCATGCTTTGAAATTTATCATATTCATATGGCATACACATACCTCGACATCACTTTTAAAAGTCAAGTGTGTCATCACTTTCTCTTCTTTTTCTTTGATGGAGGATTTATGAACTTATCAAATTATTAGGTCTCACAACAAACATGTGTCTAATGAACTTTTATACCATTTTGATGACAAAAATTACCTTCACATTTTGAAGGATTATTTGGAGAACCTGTAGTGTTCTTCATTTTTACCATAATGATGAGTATTATTATTGTCTCTTGTAACACCACATACATTTATACAACACAATAGTGATTTTGTCATCTTTTAGACTTGTCTTGTATGGCTATCACATTCATTTTAGAGAATGAAGCAAAATCACGTGTTTTATAAGTTTTCATCAAAATCATTATATCATCAATTTATTGCATTGAGATTTGAATGGAACGTCTGGCCATATTTAGTGGGACTCAAACCCAACATCTTATTCATAAGATGGCGTGTTAGGCCATAATTCGATGAGACTTGAACCCAATATTACATTATCATAGTGCATCCAGATTTAGACTCAATGTCTTATTCTTTTAGTGCGATGAGACTTGAATCTATCATCATATTTTCAATCAATGGTATAATAGGATAAAGTACAATAAAGTTTACCCTCGTGCCTTTAAAAATGTCATTTATGATTATACGATAAATGAACTAAATTTTAACAAGAAATGAAGTATACTAATTTTTGTAGCAGAACAATTCTTGTAACCTGGATTACAATTCAAGTAGACCATAAAATTATGTCATGAAGTCTCTCCAAAAAAAAATAAAAAATCATATTGCTCTTATGGAGCAATTTTGGGGGGTGATATAAATATATTTCTCTACTACATAGTTTTCTTAGTAATTATGGTAAACCATAAGTAAAAGAATACCTTAAGTATTCAAACTTTATTTATTACCATCAAATTAAAATAGAATTATCATTTCATAATCATTCATAAATATAATCAAATTTAATATCCTTAAAATCAAACTTGAAAAGATAAATCATTTTCCTTTTGTGATCTATTGTTCACTCTGTTTTTTTTAAGAATATCTTTTGATGTTTAATATTTAAATTCACAACAGTGCAAGATAGATTTTACACTCTGAAAATATAGCAACTAAAATAGCATCATCCATATAAACTAAGAAGTTTTGATAAAATTATAATATAGCAATTAATAGTGGTGTGTTATGTCATAAGCTATCAAATGTTTTTATATGCTTTTGAAAAACAACACCTGATAAATCTTTAGGATAAGCATATGCTCTGATCTTTTTTCTTGAAAGTTGTACGCAGTTTACTCACATATTCCACAATGAATAATGAAATTTGTTAACATTAACAAGCCTTTATAAAATAAATAAAAGTAATTAACTAAACTAAATAAGAAGAAAGAATCGTATGTTGCTCATTGATATAAGGAATTGAGAGAGGGAGAACCTTGTCATTATTTTCACTATAATATAGTCATTTTATAGGCCTAGGAAATAACTTGCTTGGGCAAGAAAGAGAGCAACAGTAAGTGGTGCTACTTGGACACCAAGTTTGGCAATATCTTGAAAATAGGGGTGGGTCCATTAAAGAGCCACATGGACATTCATTCCATTTTTTACAACAGCAAGAGAATAAACTTGATTTGCTTGTTTACTGTATTAAATTTCTTAAACTTGTGAAATCATAATGCATTTTGTTTCTACAAGTTTGTAACTTTTTCTTAGATATCTCAAAGTTAAAAGCAACATCTAGGATTCAACTTGTTAATGAGAAGGTACTAAATCCATAGTTTTAGAAGTACATTGTGTTCAATATTAAGAACTTTAAAGTTAAACTCATTTTACTTAAATCATGAATATGCCTCAGGAGAAAATACAAGATTAACTGTAACTAAAAACGCCTGAAATAAAAACTTCAAGATCAGTATAAGATAAAGTAGAAAAGATAAGCAAATAAATTAAACTTAGAGAAATAGGGAAAGAGCAAGATGGTCGAGACCAATCTATGAAGGCTTAGACAAATAGAAAAATTTAAGGGAGCACTAGGAATCTGTGACATAAAAAGTAGCATCGATTTATTAGCGCTATTGCAGGCGATGTACTTTGTCAATCTTTCATCTTTTTGGAGGAAGGTAATTTTGTCTAAATATGTTGCGAGGTTAGGAGCTCAATTATAAACTTCATTGTATAGTCTAATTAGGTTGTTAGAATCTGGATGTTACAAGATTTTTGCAAATGTATATTCTTAAAAGCAATTTTTTTCAATGAGACCTTTCTAAAGTGGAAGGTTGAGATGCCATGATGTTTCAAGCTCTTATTTACCTACCATTTTTATACTTCTCTTCTAATGTGCAACTTTTATATCTCCTACAATTATGTTTGATTGAAATTATATTATTTAATTATGGGAAAAGGACCTGATTATACCTCTCAACTTTGCCATTTGGAGCTAATATGCCCCTCGTTATGAAAGTGGCTCATATATACCCTTACCGTTATACAAACGGCTCACATATACCCCTACCGTTACAACATGAGCTCACATATACCCTTCATTTAACGGAAGTGAAAAAATTAGTTTTAAATTTATATCTTTGACTTGAATTTTTGAAACGGAGAAGGGCCGAAAATGCCCCTCAAGTATTTGAATTGATACAAAATTACCCTCCATCCACCTATCAACTCTAAAATACCCCTGACGTCCACATTTCGGCTCAAAAATACCCTTATGTCTAACGGATCATACTCATTAGGTGGATGGAGGGTAATATTGTACCAAATCTCATAGTTTAAGGGCATTTTAGGCCCTTTTCCGTTGAAATAATTTGAAATTACTTAATATATAAGCTCACATGATTGACTTGATTTTGAATTTCATAGTAAATTTAAAATTATAAAAAGGTTAGGCATCTACTCTCTACTCCTCCCTCCCCGACCCTTCACTTCCTATCTCTTCCAAAAATATTTCTAGTTGGATCTTGTCCACCATTTTTTTTTTTTTTTTAATTTATGACAAAAGAGAGAAAAAACGGAGGAAAATAAAGATGCATTCATATATAAATAATTAGTTCAATAAAGATGACTCAATTAAGCAAATATGTACAAATATTACATTTTTCTTTTGTGTGTACCCAAAATTAAAAATAAAATAATAAAAATAATCATCTCTCTTATCCCCACCCTCATCCCATCATGACAATAATACTAATTAAAAGAATATAAATATGTGAGTTCATTTCAAGTTTGAATCCTAGATATCCTAATTAAGAATAAGAGATTACAAAAAGGAATAAAAGAGAAAATGAACACGACATTTGGATAATTGAGAGAAAATTTTATATCAATGAAAATAATAATTTTTTTAGATGGACAATCAGTCGGGGTAAGTATGAATTTTAGTAGGATTCCCATTTATGAGTTGGGTTACGTTATAATAAATTGGGGTCGATTTAAAATAGGCCAATAGGAAGATATCATGAAATTAATTATTTTTTCAATATTTTTTTCAAGTGTATCGGGTCAAAATATGAATCATTAGTGGTTTTATAGAAAATTGATGAGTCCTCAATTTGGACTCATTTAGGGCTTTATTTTGATAGATTTAGTGTCCTCAAATGCATATTTTTGTCTCAATAATTGATGTAAATCCTTAAGTTTCAGGTATTTGAGTTGAGAGAAAAAACATGGACGCTATCAAGCAAAAAAGGAACAAGGCGGCTGAAAGAACGAAGAAATGAAGGCTTGAGGATCGCCTAATGCATTAGGCGAGTCGCCGAATGGCCTTCACCTCGCCCAAAGTTCCAGTGTGCTGAGCTCTGAAGGAAAAGATCAAGTTGGCGATGAAAGGGAGCAGTCAGCGCGTCCCCGAACAGTTCAACGAAGGAACACCATATCACCCAATGATTCAAAACGTGAAGATGCTAAAGGAAAAAGCTGAAAGGCGATGAACTAGACCAAAGAGTGAATTGCCGAGTGCAACGGCGATCCCGACTAATTGCGCCGAGTGGGCCTTCACAGCACAATTTTTTGAAAACTATAAATACCCATTTAAATATGTAGCTTAGTATCAAGCAGTAGCAAATTATTACTGTTTTTTTAGAATATTTCAGTTTGAGTTCTTAGAGTTTTTGGAGACATTGTTCTTGAGTTTTGAAGATTTGAAGGTTTACAATTCCAAGAAATTGGAAGTGGGTCTTGAAGAATCTTCATCCTTGACGTGTTTAAAGACATTTTCTATCGTACCCATTTGATGAAAACACTTTTTGGTATTGATTTCTATCTTTTTTTCATGTCTAGCTAAAACCCCAATTCTTGGGGTGTGATTATATGAATATGGGTTAAATTTACTATTGGGTATTGCTCATTGTTAGTCTATTTGCTGTTTAAATGTGATTTCGTTTAGTAGTTGTGTTTGAAGTTAATGGGATTGTAGTTGCAAATACGATTTTATCTTAGTATTTTTGGCTTGCTCGAGAGATAGGTTTTAAAACCAAAACTACTAAATCGATAGCTTGTGGTTATTGGGTCGTCGTGGGTTCAGCTCGAGAGAGTGAATCCTAGACCTTCTCCCACACATTCAGCTCGAGAGAGTGAATGGGCTAAGGCGAAGGCTGTGCTTAACTGCTGCAACTCGGTGTTCAAGAGAAACCGAGTTGATTCGGGGTAAGTTGTTCGAGAGAAAATTTACCCCCACTAAAGTCTAGCTTAGTTACAAATGTTCAGCAATTTACTATCAATAGCATTTCCCCGGTGATTTATTTTATCCCATATTCCTATCACATCCCAAGAATCTCGTCTCCCTATCTTGCATCTTTATATTTCTGCTATTTTTTGTTTATTAGTTGAATACAAACCCCCCATTGATAATTGACATTCGTGTCACTTTTTGATTTAATATGTTTGTTTTCGTTAATGTTTATAGCTATGATTGATTAGAACATAATTTTACTTTTCTATTTAATTCTCGATTACTAACTGCTCCCTTGGGACTCGACCCCAACCCATTCGGTTGGGTTATATTACTACACGTGATCGTTGACACTTGAATTGGAAGTTGTGTCTTTGATTACGTCAAATATTAAAATGGCGCCGCTACCGAGGAGTGGTGTTAATGGAGAATTTTTAGTGAAGTCGGATTTAGTTCTTGTTAGTTGTAGTTCTACTTACTTAACTTTTAGCTTTGTTTTACTTGTTTGTGTTGAAAACATGAAGTATGAGCGTGAACGGTAGCAAAGTAGGCAATCAAGACGACATCAGAAATCTCAACGATGTCAATGAGCCTCATGCTAATGACTCCCATCTCATGGGAGGTATTGGTGCCATTCGCTTACCTCCAGCCGAAGGGAATGCGGTGTTCCACATCACCAGTACTATGTTGCAACTCTTGCAACTAAAAGGGCTTTTTAAGTGGTTTGGCTCATGAGGATCCCCATGAGCACATTAGAAACTTCGTGGATGTATGCGGACCATTCCCATTCAAGAATATCTTCCAAGAATTGGTTCGGTTGAGGTTGTTCCTGTTCTCGTTGATGGGTGAGGCGTGCAAGTGGCTGGCTGAATTGCCACGTGAATCAATCACTTCGAGGGAGGAGTTGGTCACCGCATTTCAAGTGCGATTTTCCTTCCCTCGAAGATGATGACTCTTCAGGATAACATTCAGAGTTTCAAGCATTTAGAAGGCGAGCCTATCCATGAAACTTAGCTGCGATTCAAAAAGTTGGTGCTTCAATGCCCAACCCATGGCTTGCTTGATAGCGTGTTGCTGTAGTATTTTTACCGAAGTCTGGATTCGGTAAATAAAGACGTTGCTGACCAACTCTCTCCGGGAGGTTTGATACAACAACCTTATGTGATAGCTGCTCAGCTCTTGGATGGCATGACTACCATAAACAGGGTGTGGTATACTCGTGAAGACCAGGTCTCCCCTCTCACGTTCAAGTTAACTAAGGAACAAATGGAGAAGGACCAAGAGAGGGGCCAAAACATGGCCAAGATTATGACATAACTTGATATTTTGTCTAAAAATGTCATGGGAGCTGGTGCTCGAAGTGTTAATATTGTGAGTGTCGGGTGTGCTAACCCAGACGAGTCCAAATTTGAAGCCTTGTATAATGAGGAGGTAAATTTCCTAGCCAACCAAGGAGGTGGCTATCGTTCAAACTACCCGAGGCAGGGTGGTAACCAAGGTTGGGCTAAGGATAAAGGTTGGAAAGATCGAGATCGTGAATTGAGGGACCGTAACCCGAATTGGAAGGATGGGGAGAAAGATAGGTATGTGCCTTCCCACGAGCGCCAAAAGCCAAAAGATTCAGAAGGTGGTCGGTCTGAGGATATGCTCTCTCATATCCTCTCTCATATCCTCAACAAAGTTGAAGGGTTAGACAAGATTTTAAAGGAAATGAAAGAGGAAGTGTCTACCCTTAGCCAGACCGTCACCTTCTATTCAGTGTCGATCAAACAATTGGAGACCCAAATGGGTCATATATCGTCTCATCTTAACCCGAGACAACAGGGGATTTGCCTAGTGATACTAAGGCTAACCTCAAGAATGAGGTTTGAAGGTGGACTTGCGTCGTGCCGCGACGTTAACTAAGGCGCTGCTTAGGAGGCAACCCAAGACCCCTTTTTTCTTTATTTTGTTTCGATAAAATAATGGTGTGCTGATTGTGTAGGTGGAAGTGTGGAAAGTGTTTGAAAAGTGCAGATTGGCGAGCATCAGGTCCATTCAGCGAATCGCCGAAGAGGTCGGCGACCCCGACCTAAACTGCCGTCAGACTCAAGACAATTTTACATTGGAGTCTGTAAAACTCGGCAAGCTCAAGAAATTATTGGCGAATCGCCGACCATGTCAGCGATCCCGACGAAGACCGCTGTTTGGACTCCCACAATAACTGGAGGTCCTGTAATGTTCGGCGAGGTAAATGACTACTCAGCGTGTCGCCGAGTGGCTCGATGAGCACGACTAATGTCGCCAAATGGGCATAAACTGGACGGTTTTTCAGGGCAAAGATCTAAAAGTCTCAAATTCATTCACTTCCCCTCACTTTTTATCTTCCCAAAGTCACATCCGCACTCTAGTTTCTACATTTCTTGCATTTTTAGAGTATTTTAGTCGTTGATTGGTGCTCGAATTGTGGATTACTTTACCGCCTAGCATTTTAATCTTCATTAATCGGTATCAAAGGTTGGTTTTTCCGAACCCCGAGATTATTTTATCAAAATTGTACTCATTTGCAATAATCTTATCGTGTTGTCATGTGCTGGGCCTCTCTGATAGAATTAGTAGGTTTGAATGCCTGATTTAATTTGATAATCTTGCCCATAATGTTTTGATTGTCGAAATCCCGTAGGCTTATGCTTAAAATGAAGTAAATTTCATGGGTATTATGCTTGGGTGTTATGGGTCTAAGCTTAATTTAACTAGTGCATGCTTTGATGTTGTTTTCAGGGGTTGCGGGGTTGAATTCGAGAAGTTGGGTTGAAAATAGGCATGTTGGGCCGTTTGGCGAGCTGGGTCAAGCTCGCCGAACCACTTGGCGGTTCGCCTAATGTCCCCTTCTCGCCTTTAATTTCATGCTAAATATGTTGTTGGAGTCTGTAACTTTCGGTGAGAAGCCTGAGGTCGCCTAAGGAACTCGACGACTCGCCGAAAGTCTTCTTGATCGCCCTTTGTCTGCACCCCTGAACCCTTCTTACACTATAACTTTTGGCGGGCTAACCAGCTTGCCGAAGCAATTCGGCGACCCGCCAACTATTTCGGCGTGTCTCTCTACGCCTAATTCTCTGTGTGTTCGTTTGGATATTTCCTGACTTCTGCTCGAGGTTTTGCAGACATGACTAGATCAAAAGCAACTGAAAGAATAATACCAGTCCAAGAGAAGGCTAAGGGGATTGCGATAAATGAAGATACAGCTACATCCAAAGGCAAAGCCACGAAACTTCCCGCAACGGGTGGGAAAGGCAAGGGCAAGGGCAAGAGGTCTACTTATAACAGGAAGACCACTATCAGTTACCCTAATGTTCCTTCATGGGCCCGGGGATTCCGTGTAGCTGTGCATGTCTTTCTAGAGGACTCGCACGTGACAGCCCCTAGTGGATCTGGCACTGTCGTTCCTCCTGAGGTGATCCCAAGCATTGATGCTCAGACTCAGAGTGATGCATCGGGCACTAATGTCCAAACGGATGGAGAGACTGTGTAGACATGACACTCTATTTACCTCCAACTCTACCTTACTTTATTTCGACTTGTGGATGTTTTTATCTGCATTTGAGGACAAATGTTTTTATTGTGGCGGGGTGAGGCCCATCTTTTGTTTTTGTGACTCCGTTTTGTTTAGATATTTGGGATTTGAGCTAAACTCGTGTTATACACTGCTTTTTGTGGAAAGTTTGAGCTTGTGGCTCCTAGTGCTTTAATTGTAAATGATTTTTGACCCTTCAAATTTTTTTTGCCACCTCTTGTATGTACTTGAATGTGGCTGTTCTTTGGCTAATTTGAGTCTCGGTTTTGATCAATATCGATGACTTGAATAGTGCTCATAATAGAACGAACATGAATGTGCGGCTACGATGAGACCAAATGAAGTTACATAGACAATATGTGAACTTTTTGCATCTCATTGTGATTAGCCAAGTATCAAATCGATTCTCTTGTGATGATCGTTGCACACTAGCAAAAGTGTGGAGTCTTGTTTGACTTTGGTGTCAATGCCGTGTGTGATGAGCTTACCGTGAACCATGCATGGTGACACCTAGAATTTGCCCCGTTGGTCCGATTGACGAAGTGATGTGATCTCATGATATGATCTTAGGCAACTTTGAAGAGTGAGCCAATTTGACATTATACCTCTTTTGTGGCCTACCATGTGAGTGTGTGTGAACCTCTTTTGAACACCCTCTGAGCCTTACCCTTCTTTGGAAGAGACTTGATGAAAACACGACCTTTCTTCATCCACTACCTATAATCCTCATGAATTGTGGTTGATTGAATAGCCAACTTAGGCCAAAAGCCTAAGTTGGAGGTGTGGTGAAAAAGGAAAGGCAAGTCAAGAAGTGCAAAGAAGTCCCTTATGCCCATGTTTTGAAAAAAATGGAACCCCTCCATATAAAAAAAAAGATTGAAAAAGAAAAAGAAAGAAAAAGTTGTGGAAATACAAAGAAAATGGGGTTCCCAATGACTCATGGAAGATGAATAAGAGGTGACTTTTGAGCTTGAATGAAATTGATAAAGAGAAGGAAAGAAGGGGTTGTTCACATCACATTTCATGAGGATTTTTAGCCTATAAGCCTAAATGACCATATCATTACACTCAGCCCCGTTACAATCCTTGAAAAGACCTTTGTGATCTTAAGTGAGTTGGAGCAATTGTCAATTGGAAAATACGGGTAAACCTACGGGTGAAAGCATGCATTGTGTTCATCTTTTTGAGTATGAGTGTTGATCTTGATTCCAAAACTTTAAATGATTGAACCGTTGTGTGTGAATATGGAATCATTCTTTCTGTGAGGGCATTTGAACACTTTTGTTGAGCTTGAACTTGCATTTGAAACAGGTATTATGAATTTGAGAATCTTTGATAATGGTGTGTCACAATTTGAGTCTTTGAGTAAGTTGAGTTTTGTGTGTACATTAATGATTGAGTCTTGTGTAGCACTGTTTGAGACATCTTTTTTGAACTGCTGAACTTGAGTTTTACTTGAGGACAAGCAAAAGTTTAAGTTAGGGGTGTTGATGAGTCCTCAATTTGGACTCATTTAGGGCTTTATTTTGATAGATTTAGTGTCCTCAAATGCATATTTTGTCTCAATAATTGATATAAATCCTTAAGTTTCAAGTATTTGACTTGAGAGACAAAGCATGGACACTATCAAGCAAAAAGGAATAGGGCGGCGGAAAGAACGAAGAAATGAAGGCCTGAGGATCGCCTAATGCATTAGGCGAGTCGCTGAATGGCCTTCACCTCGCCCAAAGTTCCAGTGTGCTGAGCTCTGAAGGAAAATATCAAGTTGACGATGAAAGGGAGCAGTCGGCGTGTCGCCGAACAGTTCCGCGTAGCAACACTATATCGCCTAATGATTCAAAACGTGAAGATGCTGAAGGCAAAAGCTGAAAGACGATGAACCAGAACAAAGGGCGGATCGCCGAGTGCATCGGTGATCCCGACTAACTGCACTGAGTGGTCCTTCGCAGCACAAATTTTCAAAAACTATAAATACCCATTTAAATCTATAGCTTAGTATCAAGTGGTAGCAAATTATTACTAATTTTTTTAGAATATTTCAGTTTGAGTTCTTAGAGTTTTTGGAGACATTGTTCTTGAGCTTTGAAGATTTGAAGGTTTACAATTCCAAGAAATTGGAAGTGGGTCTTGAAGAATCTTCATCCTTGACGTGTTTAAAGACATTTTCTATCGTACCCATTTGATGGAAACACTTTTTGGTATCGATTTCTATCTCTTTTTCGTGTCTAGCTAAAACCCCAATTCTTGGGGTGTGATTATGTGAATATGGGTTAAATTTACTGTTGGGTATTGCTCATTGTTAGTCTATTTGCTGTTTAAATGTGATTTCATTTAGTAGTTGTGTTTGAACTTAATCGGATTGTAGTTGCAAATACTATTTCATCTTAGTATTTTTGGCTTGCTCGAGAGAGAGATTTTAAAACCAAAACTACTAAATCGATAGCTTGTGGTTATTGGGTCGTCGTGGGTTCAGCTCGAAAGAGTGAATCCTAGACCTTCTCCCACACATTCAGCTTGAGAGAGTGAATGGGTTAAAGCGAAGGTTGTGCTTAATTGCTGCAACTCGGTGCTCGAGAGAAACCGAGTTGATTTGGGGTAAGTTGTTCGAGAGAAAATTTACCCCCACTAAAGTCTAGCTTAGTTACAAATGTTCAGCAATTTACTATCAATAGCATTTACCCGGTGGTTTATTTTATCCCATATTCCTATCACATCCCAAGAATCCCGTCTCCCTATCTTGCATCTTTATATTTTTGCTATTTTTTGTTTATTAGTTGAATACAAACCCCCCATTGATAATTGACATTCATGTCACTTTTTGATTGAATATGTTTGTTTTCGTTAATGTTTATAGCTATGATTGATTAGAACATAATTTTACTTTTCTATTCAATTCTCGATCATTAACCGCTCCCTTGGGACTCGACCCCAACCCATTCGGTTGAGTTATATTTCTACATGCGATCGTTGACACTTGAATTGGAAGTTGTGTCTTTGATTACGTCAAATATCAAAAAATAGAATGTTTAAAAATATTATTTTTATTATTTATTTGAGAAGGATTTAAATTTGGACTGATCACATTAAGCAATATGATCAATAAATATTTAATAATTTTACTTTAAGGGAGCTATTAAAAATAAGGGCAAATATGAGTCAAAGGATTAACATCAAGGGTATTTTTGAGCCGAAAGACATCAGGGGTATTTATGGGCTGATAGGTGGATGAAGGGTAATTTTGTACCAATTCAAATACTTGAGGGGCATTTTAGACCCTTCTCCGTTTTAAAAAAAATCATTAAGGGGTATATATGATTCTTATAGCAAAGTTCAATGTATATTTTAGTTTTTTTCGTACATAAATTATTGTTGACTTCTTTGATTATCATTATTTGAGTTTCTTATTCTTATTTTATTTTTTTCTTTCATTCCTTAGTGTAAAGAAAAAAAAATTGAACTACTTTTTTGTGGCTATATTATAATTTAAAACTATTTTTTTTGTCTATATTGTAATTTAATTTTTGACCATCAAAATAATAAATCTAAATTAGTCTTTGAAAAGAAAAAGTAAAAAAAAAGTTTTAAAAAAAAGGTTTGAGGAGGATTAAATATGCCCATATGGGATTATATATATATATATTTTTAAAAATAAAAAAATAAAACTAAAATTATTTTTTCTATTTCCGTTAGAGGAAAAGAGTATATGTGAGCCATTTGTATATAAGTAGGGGTATATATGAGCCACTTTCATAACGAGGGGTATATCAGCTCTAAATGACAAAGTTTAGGGTATATCAGAACCTCTATGATTGTAGGTTTTTTTATTTGTATAATAAAATGACCTTTGTCATTTTATGGCAAAGACTTGAGTGGTGATTAAAAAATAAGTGAGGTAGAAGACTTATTTTTGTGATTGTTAGGATTGCTTCAAATTCTCTAGCTTGATCCTTCTTTTTATCATACTTTGACTTCAATGTTTCTTCTAATCTAATTCAATTATGCAATTTTTTCCTGTCCTCTTCGAAGTTGGTTGAGAATTCATGGTAACTTCGTTCGTCTCGTGCCAAGTTCCTCCATTTCTTAACCATAAAAGGGAATTCATATTTGAGTTTGGGAAAAAAGACAAATATACCCACTAACTATCGCATATCCTCCGTCATACTTTAGGGATATTAGTGTCCCTGGCATAAAAAAAAATAGAGCATATATGCCCTTCACTCTAACGGATGACTAAATAGGGACACGTGGCGCAATCTTCTTCGTCGATCCGATATTTAATAAATGTTGGGTCGGTGGATAAGATTATGACACGTGTATGTCCGTTAATATAAAGGGTATATATGCTCTAGTTTTTGGACGACAGGGGTATCAATGTCTCAAAAATATAACGGAGGGTATCTGTATACGTTCAGGGTATATTTATCCCTTTTTCCTTTGAGTTTTGCCAATTGGTTGGCTTGTTCATCACTAAACAACGAGGGATTTTCAGTAAAAGCAGCAATTGCATCACACATTTCTTTTCATTCATCAGGTCAAGAGCCAATGCCTCCAAAGGTAGTCTGACCCGACTATCTTTGGAGGCATAGACTCTTGACCCGACCAATGAAAAAAAAAATATGTGGTGCAATTGTTCCTTTAAATGTAAATCCTTCGTTGTTTAGCGATGAACAAGCCAATCAATTGGCAAAACTCCAGTATGAATTCCTTTTCATGGTTAAGAAATGGAGAGACTTGGCATGATCCAAGTCAAGTAACTAGGAATTCTTGACCAGCTTCGAAGATGACAAGAAAAAACTGGATAATAGCATTAGATTAGAAGAAACGTTGAAGTTGAAGTACGATAAAAAGGAGGAAAAAACTAGAGAATTGAAAGTTGTTCTTCAAGCTATAAATACTAGACAGAAAGAAATCCTAGATAAATGAGAAGAAGCATCTCAAAAAGCTCAAGAACTAATGTTGTTAGCTCAAGAGAAAGTTTGATAAAACACTAGCAATGAATTTGTAACAACAAAGATGCAGATGGATGACTTGAGAAAATAATTGGTCCAACTTCTCCATTGAGCTAAATGGAGTTCAACATGTACCCAAGCTGGGAAGGCGCTATAGTCTATACCCTTCTAGGGTAAGAGACACTATTTGACGTTGATCCACTAAGCTGATATCCAAAGAGGACTAAAGAGTCAGTCTAAGTTTGATGGCTGTCCTTTAAAACCTACGGTGGTACGTAGTTCTGAGACTTATGAATTGCTACTAAAGGTTTCAGTCCTAAACTAATGGGTGATCCTTCATTGCTAGGTCCGCTCGGTACTAAGTAATAATCCTAATGGAATTTATGTTGATAAACTTAATAATACTGAAAATCTTATAATACTGATAATCTGTGATGATATTGATAATCCAAATAGCTCATGAATTTTGAAATCTGATAATAAAATAATTTACACTTTATCAAAAAGCATGTTACGCATATGAATTGAAAATTTGAGTATAAAGTACATAAAAACTTCTATATTCTGACAAAAACATGCAATTTAAAAGACACAACGCGTTCTGAGGGTTCATGAAAATACAGTAAAGTAAATATACTAAATTTATGGAAAAACATGTATATATAGACTGATAATGAAGAGAAACTTAAATACATTAAAATCCATGCCGATCATAAAAATTCTAGATTTCTATAGAATCTATCTATATATATATATATATATATATATACTAGTGCACGTGATTACCAATTTAGAAAATGTATCTTATAGTAAATAGTATCACTTATTTAAGTGGAGATTTGAATAATTAACTTTGCACAAAATAATATTGCAGATTTTTTTTTGAATGTTCAAGGTGGATAGTCATATATATGTGTTATTCATGCGAACCTATGAATATAGTCAATGTAAAATTTCATTAGTTAAATGCAATAATATATATTTTTATTTCAATTTGAAGAGGTTCAATCATGTAATTTGTCGTATCTCACTAATATTACCTTATAGACGATATTTGTTATGTATTTTTCTTGTCATCTAACCACACGTGCTTTGCACGTGCATTCCACATTTATTTGTTTAGATGTCATATGAACATGTGAAGAGAACAACTACATTTTATTTTTTAGAACTATTTTTTGTATATTAATTTTTATTTTATAAGTTATAACATAACAAATGACGTTCTTGTTGTTGGCTCTCATATTTGACTTCACGATTGACTATATACATAAATCAAAGATAGTTACTTGACTGTCCATAATTGACTGAGAAAGGTTTTCTTTTTTTTAACCGAAAGAACTAAAAATAAAAATTTAAAAATATATTCTATTTGTGAAATCATATGTAATCACATGTTTACCTTACACCTAACAAAGATATAGTTCATATCCTTGTAAACGATGTTCAATTTATTCAACCAAGCATGATTCATCCAAGGATAAATAACAATACCGTGTTATTAGATATATAGGGGCGGTAATATGACAATTTATTGGTCAAAAGTTAATATAATGAAAGATGAAAGATAGATATAATTAATGTAATAACTATGTGAATTCATAATATTATAACTAAAGATTGTAAAAGAGTGTGAATAACATTTGCAATAATTAGTAATAACTAAGTTAATTTATAATGTTATAATTAAAGAATAAAAGTGCAATAGCTGAATTTATTTAAATATTTATACTTACATAGATGAATAGGAATTTTAATTATGTTACTATTTTTTTTTTTTATAGTTTTTAGAATTTAATTTAGTGAAGGGACAAAACGAAAATGTTTATTCCATATTACTGAATATAAAATTTATTTTGTAAATGATAAATTTTAAATGATTCATATATATTCACATATTTTATATTTATTGTGAGTTTTTTTTTGAAAAAAATAACTCAAAACATTTTAAAATAATATATTTTAAAGTTAGAAGATCTTGTTAACTTGATAATACATTCGTGACATATATAATACTTTAATTTAAATACAAATACCTATAATATGAATTAATAAATAGATTTGCCTTATCTTATAAAAATTATCTACAAAATAAATAATAAAATTTAAACTAATATAAACTTCAAGTGTCATTATTACAAGTCATATGAATTTTCATCGTCTAAAATACTTAAATATTAAGAAATAGTAAATAAGTAAAGCAAAAGGGATATGTTTATATAGTAATAACTATTTTGAAGCAAACTTCGTGACAATCTAAATTACATTAGTAGCATTAATAAATAAAGTCATTGTTATGTCTTGAGCATCAACAAAATAAATTGTGACAAATCTCTTGCTCTTGAAAATTTAAATAATTTTGGAAAAATATATTCAGAAGCATATATATGCATCACAAGAGAGATTGTTAAAAAAAACAAATTAATTTAGACTACATCATGTTAACTTCATATATTGGAACATCACATACTACTATATATATCAAGCAAAAAATAATTATTAATCATCAAAAAATTATTTACCTTACGGACTCGAGGTTATGGAATATATCTTCTTAGGATAGAACGATTTACTTCATCAGAATAGTGGTACCACATTCCGCTAAACTTCAACCTCACTCAACGGCAATAAATCATACAAAAATGTAAAATGCAAGAAGAAGAAGAGTAGAAGATCAAAAAATTTTGTGGTTGAAAAATGAGAGGAAGCCCCTCTATTTATAGTAAAAAAAAGGGTAGTATGAAGAAGTGTTTTTGTGTCTTATCTGAAAAGTCATGACCTGTCGGAGAGGTCACAACATCTTGGAAAAGTCACAACTTATTGAAAAACGCACAACTCTTTAGAAAAGTCACAACTCATCGAAAAATCACAACCCTTTGAAAAAAGTCACAACTCATCAAAAAAGTCACAACCTTTCAAGAGAACATATGCTATTCAAATAAATATAGATGGGTGTTTTAAGTTAGGGATATTATAGTAATTTAACAGTCAAGTTAGGAGTTCATGCTTTTAAGGTAATATAGATATAGATAGATAGATATAGGAGAAACATAGAGAAGGTGATGTGGCACCTCTCTATGGCCTCCATTTATATTTATCAGTTTTCTTATTTTTTTTACCACTAGGAAATTCAACCACGCGAACAAATTTCAATGAACTTATGCTACAATATTTTAGTTAAAATTAATTTGAGAGATCAAAGATGAAGAACCATGATAATTATTAATATCAACAATAAAAATATGTCTATTAATATCATAATAATAATAAATTAGGATAGTTGGATGAAAAATATGAACTTGTTAGCTAGATCAAATTTGTATCCGTAAAAATGTATTTTTTTTTTAAAAATAATTTCTAATAATGTAGGTTTAAATTAAATAATACCTTTATTATATGTGTTCAATGTAGATTTTCATTAAAAAATATTATAAAACTGTGATTACGAATAGAATATAAAACGACAAAATTTCATGACAATAAGGTATTTCATATTCTTTGTAGTTCACTCGCTCTATAGTTCTAATCACAAATAAATATATAGAAATCTCTACAACAGAACAAAATCGACTTAAATTCATATTAAGGAATCATTCAAAAGTTTTTTCCCTTCATATTGTTTAGGTATAAAAGAAAAACTTTACCAAATATAAAAATATATTGTCATTCATAAGCCGTTTTCCTTATATATGATTTACACACAAAGTAAAATAAATAAAAACAACTAATACAATCTAAAATTAACTGAAATCTATTTCATTTTCACATGAAATAATTTTGTAGTGATTTTTTTTTTTTGCAATCAAACTTCATCCAAAACATAATGACGTATCAATTACCATTCTTTATGATAGGCTTCAGACGTTCTATCGATAATAATTACTACAACAAATGTCAATTCAACTTAACAATAATCTCACAAATAAAATAATTCAAGTACAACAAATACACATATCGATCAACCTGCACAACAAAAGAAAAACATAATAAAAAATAATGAAACTAAAAAAATGAAAGAAAACATCATAAAGTTTTTACTCGCTAAGCATAATCAAGCAATTGAAGCAAAAAAAAAAAAGAGACTTCAAATATAGTTCAAAAGCATAGTCATTCAATATGAAATCAATGAAAATGAAAAGCAGAAAAGAAATTAAGTATAAATAATAATAACTAGAACTATAATTTTTAGTATTTTCAACTGAAAAGGAATTACATATATACTAAAAAAATCAAAATTCATTAATCATGTAGTAAATAGGACTGAAGAAGCAAATAAATACATGAATCAATAGAGAAATAATTGAAAAAGGCTAGAATTTTAAAAGTAAAAATACCATATGAAGTTAAGAAGGTAGAAAGAAGGATTGTAAAAGGAAAAATAAGGAGAGAAATAATTATAGTAGCTGGGGGATGTTAACTACGTATGTATGTATGTTAATATAAGAGGTGGGATAAAGAACATAAATATTAAGAAATAAAATTGTATAAAAACTTAAGGGAAAAAATATCTTTCTAAGCCATATAGAGGTAATATTTCAAATAGTACAATACAAATAAATATAAAAATAATTAGCAAAATATATTCACACAATAGAAATTGATCAAATAAAAAAGGAAAATATCTTTTTGTATTGAACGCCACATACATCAAGAAGGAAGATTTATATATGTTCTATCCTGGTTATATATTCTAATATTATTTTGCTTTTATCCCTATGTTATAAATAAAATTCTTAACTAATAAGTTGGTTTAATATTTAATTGTAATTTTAATTATAAAAAAAATCAATATCAAATCTCATTTTTTCCCATTCTTATTCACTATCAAAAATGACAGAATGAAAGATACAAAATATTTCTTCAATCTCTATAAGTTGGTGATAAGATAAAAAACTTACCTCAAATGCTTCAGTAATTTGGTGAAATTGCATACCACAATTACTTCCTTCCTATACATCCAAGTGTTACTAAAAATCAATCAAATAAAATTTAGTTGATTAACATATCTAATAAACAGAACAGAGAACCAACGAAAATTCAAATGAAGAATCAAAAGACAATAATTTCATTGAAAGCCAACAAAATGTTTAACTAAGATAAAAAAGAAATGGGAGAACATAGAAATGAGCATCTAGCATTTCTATATTTAATTGTTACTAATAGATTGGGTGAGTATTAAAAATTAGGAAAAAAAGTTGATGAGGCATGTTATTTAAGTAGAGAATGCAAATAGGTATAGGTTTTTGTGTAACTCATTAGATATAATTAGATGTAATAATATGATAAGTTTTTATTATTAAATAAATTGATTAATAAAAATAATGAAGATAAAAACTCAAAAAAGAGGAAAATGATAAATGACATCCTAAGTTAGAGGGTAGCACATTACTTTGTCTATATTCAGCTTTGAAATCTATATAAATATATATTGATGTAAATAATTTAATAATAAATAGAAATATACTTAAAATATTATCATTTTATAATTTATCTTAGGAAGAAGGAAGAAAATTCTTTTTTTTTGTTATTAGGGGTAGAAATTAAAGAGGTGTGGGTTATGAATAATTACTCATTATAAATTGACATGTGAAGAGTCTTTGTTGTAAATGTTCCTCCTTAAATAAAATAGTTATTTGTAATAAATAAATAAAGCAAAAATATAAAAAAATGATGATGTGGCACTCTCTAAGGCCTCAAATCTTATTTGTCTTTTCTATAATTTTTTGGGATTTTTCCTCATTTTAAAATACATAAAATATTATGGCTTTATATTTAATTATTTCTTCATTAAAGAAAAAACATAAAACTTACATTTATGGCCACTGAAAGTAATCGTTTCCTCGGCATTAACTTTTGGAAAAAAAAAAATCAATAACTCACCATTAATGTTGCCCAAAATTTTCTAGCGGAAAAAAAAACTCTTTCTCCTACCTAATAATTAACATTTATATTTATTAATAGGTATTTATTATAAAATAAAAGTGATTAACAATAACAAAGGAAAGCAAAGAAGTTATGTATCATTTCAATTCTTGGTATCCATTTATAATGAATGTAACATGCCTATTTATAGGCAAAAGGCATGTGGTAAGAAACAACATTCACAGGCTATTCACTAGCTTGCCCAAGTTGTACGTTTTCACACTCTTAATATAGCCATCACACACACTGCACACACGCCTCTTTAATGACATCCATATCCCACAACACTCCCCCTTAGATGTCCATGTCTTGATTGATAATATGCTTTAATAAAATCTTAACTAAAGAAACTTTAGTGAAAGAAAAAGAGTACATATATCTTTAAATACGCATTTGCTTGCTGCCTCATTAAAAACCTTTCTAGGAAAATCCAGTGGGACAGAACCTAGACTAAGGAAAAAAGAGTGCAACATATATTTTACTCCCCCCAATGAAGACCATGATTTAGATGGTTAAGTTTTCGCATTCCAACCTTGTGTACCATCTTGTCAAGAGTTGAGGCTGGTAAAGAGTTAGTGAATAAATCTGTTGGATTATCACTTGAGTGATTTTGTTGTATATCAATATCACCGTTCTTCTGAAGATCATGAGTGAAGAATAATTTTTGGTGAAATGTGCTTCGTTCTATCTCCTTTTATGAAGCCTCCTCTTAATTGTGCTATGCATGCAACATTATCTTCAAAGAGCATTGTGGGTACCTTGACATCACACTTCAAACCACAACTTTCTTTGATGAAATGTATCGCTGATCTCAATCATACACATTCTCTACTTGCTTCGTGAATGGCTATTATCTCAGCAAGATTTGAAGAAGTAGCGACAATAGACTGCTTCGTAGATCGCCATGATATAGCAGTACCTCTGTATGTGAATAGATAGCCTGTTTGAGATCGAGTTTTATGTGGGTCAGATAAATAACTTGCATCTGCATGACCAACAAGATCTGCACCATCTTTGTTAGTATAAAACAAACCCATATCACTAGCCCCCTTTAGATATCGCAATATATGTTTAACTCCATTCCAATGTCTTCGGTAGGGGAAGAACTATATCTTGCTAATAAATTAACAGAAAATGTTATGTCAGGTCTCGTAGCATTAGTAAGATACATAAGTGCGCCAATTGCACTAAGATAAGGTACTTCAGGACCAAGAGGTTCCTCATTCTCTTCTTGAGGTCGGAATGGGTCTTTACTCACTTCAAGTGATCGGACAACCATTGGAGTACTTAATGGATGTGCTTTGTCCATGTAAAATCGTTTCAAGATTTTCTCAGTATAGGCAGATTGATAGATGAAGACCCCGTCTGCTAAATGTTCAATTTGTAGACCAAGACAAAGTTTTGTCTTTACAAGGTCTTTCATCTCAAATTCTTTCTTTAGATATTCAATTGCTTTTTGGACCTCTTCTGGAGTTCCAATGAGATTAATGTCATCAATATAAACAACAAGAATAACAAACCCCGATGTTGTTTTCTTAATAAAAATACAAGGACAAATGACATCATTTATATAATCTTGTTTTATCAAGTACTCACTGATGCGATTATACCACATGTGCTCGGATTGTTTTAAGCCTTATAATGACTTTTGTAATCTGATTGAACACATTTCTCGAGATTTTGAACTAAATGCTTCAGGCATTTTAAGTCCTTCTGGAATTTTCATATAAATTTTATTATTAAGTGAACCGTAAAGATAAGTTGTAACCATATCCATCAGATGTATTTCAAGATTTTCATGAACAACTAAATCAATGAGATATCGAAAAGTTATTGCATCCATAAACGGTGAATATGTTTCTTCACAGTCGACACTGGGTCTTTGAGAGAATCCTTGTGCAACAAGGCGTGCCTTGTATCTTACAATTTCATTTCTCTCATTTCTTTTTCGTACAAAGACCCATTTATAACCAACTGATTTAACATCACTTTTCATTTGGACTACTGATCCAAAAACCTCACGTTTAGCGAGTGAATTTAATTCTAATTGAATTGCCTCTTGTCATTTTGGCCAATCACATCTTCGTCGACATTCTTCAACATATAGAGGTTCAAGATCCTCATTGTCTTGCATAATGTTAAGTGCAACATTATATGCGAAAACATTATCCACTATAATTTTCTATCGATCTAAACTTATCCCATCACCCGTAGAACTTATTGAAAGTTCTTCATTCACTTGAGTCTCGGGTTCACTGATTTCTTCAGGAATATTAGGATTAATCAGATCTTGAATCTCTTCATGGGATTCTTTTGTAGTGTCATTTTTCGTTCTTCTTTTTCTAGAATTTTTATTCTTTGAACCCAATGGCCTACCACACTTCAGGCGTGTTTGTGATTCAGAAGCCATGACACTTGTAGATGGTCGTTTTGGGACGTCAATCTGGATAGGCATATTCAGTGTAGGTATATGTGACTTTGTTATCCTTTTCAAATCAGTAAATGTGTCTGGCATTTGGTTTGCTATGTTTTGAAGATGGATGATCTTCTGGACATCCTGTTCACACATGGGCATGCAATTTCACTTTTAAGTTCCTTTCTCTCTCCCCCTAATTACGAAAAAGTTGTTTCATCAAATCGACAATCTGCAAATCTTGTAGTGAATAAATCTCTCGTCAATGGATCAAGGTAGCAAATTATGGAGGGTGAATCAAACCCAACATATATGCCTAACCTTCTTTGGGGCCCATCTTAGTGCGCTGAGGTGGTGCTACTGGCACATATACAACATATCCAAAAATTCGTAGATAAGCAATATTTGGTTCATGACCAAATACCAATTGTGACAGAGAATATTTATTATAATGAGTCGGTTTGAGACGAACAAGTGATGCTGCATGTAAGATAGCATGACCCCAAACAATAGTGGACAACTTAGATTTCATAAGTAGAGGTCTTGCTATCAATTGTAAGCGCTTAATAAATGACTCAGCAAGACCATTTTGAGTATGAACATGAGCTACATGATGTTCAATTTTTATCCCTATTGATAAGCAATAATCATCAGAAGCTTGAGATGTGAATTCTCCAGCATTATCAAGGTGAATTGCCTTAATAGGATAATTTGGAAATTGCGCTCTTAATCGTATAATTTGTGCCAATAATTTTACAAACGCCGGGTTGCGAGATGATAAGAGGCACACATGAGACCATCTTGAAGATGCATCAATTAAGACCATAAAGTATTTAAACAACTTGCTAGATGGGTGAATAGGTCCACATATATCCCCATGTATATGTTCTAAAAATTGAGGGAATTCAATGTTAACCTTCATTGGTGATGGCCTAGTAATCAATTTTCCTTGACAACAAGCATCACATGCAAAAACATTGTTGCACCCATATTTCGAACAGGCCGAAACAGTTCACAACATAATATGGTTGTCACTCTGATTTTTGGAAAAATTATTTTGTTTTAGAGTCGCCACCTAAATTTTAAGGAAAATATTAGGAAAATCATTTTTTAAATATGTAAATGTAAACTCTGTTTTGATTTGTGAAACCAGTGAGATTCTGAGTAAGGGTATTGGTTACTCGAGGGGAAGGTATTAAGCATCTCTCAGAGCCTATCCGAAGATAGTCCTTAAACTCAATTTAGGAAAAATATAATTAAGAAAACTTGTTTATTTATTTGTTTTAAAATCAATGATAAGTACATTAGTTTAAGAAAAAAAA